>OX030952.1:107361226-107599245 GCA_943735915.1 Pherbina coryleti
TCAGAACGTCAGAACTTTTTTATGGCCACTAGAGGCGTTAGAGGGGTCAAAGTTGCAGCATTGTAATGGTGTTTTTTCAACCTTTAATTTGATACCTAAATTGTCCTTGTGCGATACGAGTTTGAAATTTTACAAAATGCTAAACTTCAAATGCTCATATCTCCGTAAATAGAGGCCGTAGAGGGGTCAAAGTTGCAGCATTGTAAAGGTGTTTTTTCAACCTTTAATTTGATACCTAAATTGTCCTTGTGCGATACGAGTTTCAAATTTTACAATGAAAACAAAATGCTAAACTTCAAATGCTCATATCTCCGTAAAAAGAGGCCGTAGAGGGGTCAAAGTTGCAGCATTGTAAAGGTGTTTTTTCAACCTTTAATTTGATACCTAAATTGTCCTTGTGCGATACGAGTTTCAAATTTTACAAAATGCTAAACTTCAAATGCTCATATCTCCGTAAATAGAGGCCGTAGAGGGGTCAAAGTTGCAGCATTGTAAAGGTGTTTTTTCAACCTTTAATTTGATACCTAAATTGTCCTTGTGCGATACGAGTTTCAAATTTTACAATGAAAACAAAATGCTAAACTTCAAATGCTCATATCTCCGTAAATAGAGGCCGTAGAGGGGTCAAAAATGCAGCATTGTAAAGGTGTTTTTTCAACCTTTAATTTGATACCTAAATTGTCCTTGTGCGATACGAGTTTCAAATTTTACAAAATGCTAAACTTCAAATGCTCATATCTCCGTAAATAGAGGCCGTAGAGGGGTCAAAGTTGCAGCATTGTAAAGGTGTTTTTTCAACCTTTAATTTGATACCTAAATTGTCCTTGTGCGATACGAGTTTCAAATTTTACAATGAAAACAAAATGCTAAACTTCAAATGCTCATATCTCCGTAAATAGAGGCCGTAGAGGGGTCAAAGTTGCAGCATTGTAAAGGTGTTTTTTCAACCTTTAATTTGATACCTAAATTGTCCTTGTGCGATACGAGTTTCAAATTTTACAATGAAAACAAAATGCTAAACTTCAAATGCTCATATCTCCGTAAATAGAGGCCGTAGAAGGGTAAAAGTTGCAGCATTGTAAAGGTGTTTTTTCAACCTTTAATTTGATACCTAAATTGTCCTTGTGCGATACGAGTTTCAAATTTTACAATGAAAACAAAATGCTAAACTTCAAATGCTCATATCTCCGTAAATAGAGGCCGTAGAGGGGTCAAAGTTGCAGCATTGTAAAGGTGTTTTTTCAACCTTTAATTTGATACCTAAATTGTCCTTGTGCGATACGAGTTTCAAATTTTACAATGAAAACAAAATGCTAAACTTCAAATGCTCATATCTCCGTACATAGAGGCCGTAGAGGGTTCAAAGTTGCAGCATTGTAAAGGTGTTTTTTCAACCTTTAATTTGATACCTAAATTGTCCTTGTGCGATACGAGTTTCAAATTTTACAAAATGCTAAACTTCAAATGCTCATATCTCCGTAAATAGAGGCCGTAGAGGGGTCAAAGTTGCAGCATTGTAAAGGTGTTTTTTCAACCTTTAATTTGATACCTAAATTGTCCTTGTGCGATACGAGTTTCAAATTTTACAATGAAAACAAAATGCTAAACTTCAAATGCTCATATCTCCGTAAATAGAGGCCGTAGAGGGGTCAAAGTTGCAGCATTGTAAAGGTGTTTTTTCAACCTTTAATTTGATACCTAAATTGTCCTTGTGCGATACGAGTTTCAAATTTTACAATGAAAACAAAATGCTAAACTTCAAATGCTCATATCTCCGTAAATAGAGGCCGTAGAGGGGTCAAAGTTGCAGCATTGTAAAGGTGTTTTTTCAACCTTTAATTTGATACCTAAATTGTCCTTGTGCGATACGAGTTTCAAATTTTACAATGAAAACAAAATGCTAAACTTCAAATGCTCATATCTCCGTAAATAGAGGCCGTAGAAGGGTAAAAGTTGCAGCATTGTAAAGGTGTTTTTTCAACCTTTAATTTGATACCTAAATTGTCCTTGTGCGATACGAGTTTCAAATTTTACAATGAAAACAAAATGCTAAACTTCAAATGCTCATATCTCCGTAAATAGAGGCCGTAGAGGGGTCAAAGTTGCAGCATTGTAAAGGTGTTTTTTCAACCTTTAATTTGATACCTAAATTGTCCTTGTGCGATACGAGTTTCAAATTTTACAATGAAAACAAAATGCTAAACTTCAAATGCTCATATCTCCGTACATAGAGGCCGTAGAGGGTTCAAAGTTGCAGCATTGTAAAGGTGTTTTTTCAACCTTTAATTTGATACCTAAATTGTCCTTGTGCGATACGAGTTTCAAATTTTACAAAATGCTAAACTTCAAATGCTCATATCTCCGTAAATAGAGGCCGTAGAGGGGTCAAAGTTGCAGCATTGTAAAGGTGTTTTTTCAACCTTTAATTTGATACCTAAATTGTCCTTGTGCGATACGAGTTTCAAATTTTACAATGAAAACAAAATGCTAAACTTCAAATGCTCATATCTCCGTAAATAGAGGCCGTAGAGGGGTCAAAGTTGCAGCATTGTAAAGGTGTTTTTTCAACCTTTAATTTGATACCTAAATTGTCCTTGTGCGATACGAGTTTCAAATTTTACAATGAAAACAAAATGCTAAACTTCAAATGCTCATATCTCCGTAAATAGAGGCCGTAGAGGGGTCAAAGTTGCAGCATTGTAAAGGTGTTTTTTCAACCTTTAATTTGATACCTAAATTGTCCTTGTGCGATACGAGTTTCAAATTTTACAAAATGCTAAACTTCAAATGCTCATATCTCCGTAAATAGAGGCCGTAGAGGGGTCAAAGTTGCAGCATTGTAAAGGTGTTTTTTCAACCTTTAATTTGATACCTAAATTGTCCTTGTGCGATACGAGTTTCAAATTTTACAATGAAAACAAAATGCTAAACTTCAAATGCTCATATCTCCGTAAATAGAGGCCGTAGAGGGGTCAAAGTTGCAGCATTGTAAAGGTGTTTTTTCAACCTTTAATTTGATACCTAAATTGTCCTTGTGCGATACGAGTTTCAAATTTTACAATGAAAACAAAATGCTAAACTTCAAATGCTCATATCTCCGTAAATAGAGGCCGTAGAGGGGTCAAAGTTGCAGCATTGTAAAGGTGTTTTTTCAACCTTTAATTTGATACCTAAATTCAACCTTTAATTTGATACCTAAATTGTCCTTGTGCGATACGAGTTTCAAATTTTACAATGAAAACAAAATGCTAAACTTCAAATGCTCATATCTCCGTAAATAGAGGCCGTAGAGGGGTCAAAGTTGCAGCATTGTAAAGGTGTTTTTTCAACCTTTAATTTGATACCTAAATTGTCCTTGTGCGATACGAGTTTCAAATTTTACAATGAAAACAAAATGCTAAACTTCAAATGCTCATATCTCCGTAAATAGAGGCCGTAGAGGGGTCAAAGTTGCAGCATTGTAAAGGTGTTTTTTCAACCTTTAATTTGATACCTAAATTGTCCTTGTGCGATACGAGTTTCAAATTTTACAATGAAAACAAAATGCTAAACTTCAAATGCTCATATCTCCGTAAATAGAGGCCGTAGAGGGGTCAAAGTTGCAGCATTGTAAAGGTGTTTTTTCAACCTTTAATTTGATACCTAAATTGTCCTTGTGCGATACGAGTTTCAAATTTTACAAAATGCTAAACTTCAAATGCTCATATCTCCGTAAATAGAGGCCGTAGAGGGGTCAAAGTTGCAGCATTGTAAAGGTGTTTTTTCAACCTTTAATTTGATACCTAAATTGTCCTTGTGCGATACGAGTTTCAAATTTTACAATGAAAACAAAATGCTAAACTTCAAATGCTCATATCTCCGTACATAGAGGCCGTAGAGGGTTCAAAGTTGCAGCATTGTAAAGGTGTTTTTTCAACCTTTAATTTGATACCTAAATTGTCCTTGTGCGATACGAGTTTCAAATTTTACAAAATGCTAAACTTCAAATGCTCATATCTCCGTAAATAGAGGCCGTAGAGGGGTCAAAGTTGCAGCATTGTAAAGGTGTTTTTTCAACCTTTAATTTGATACCTAAATTGTCCTTGTGCGATACGAGTTTCAAATTTTACAATGAAAACAAAATGCTAAACTTCAAATGCTCATATCTCCGTAAATAGAGGCCGTAGAGGGGTCAAAGTTGCAGCATTGTAAAGGTGTTTTTTCAACCTTTAATTTGATACCTAAATTGTCCTTGTGCGATACGAGTTTCAAATTTTACAATGAAAACAAAATGCTAAACTTCAAATGCTCATATCTCCGTAAATAGAGGCCGTAGAGGGGTCAAAGTTGCAGCATTGTAAAGGTGTTTTTTCAACCTTTAATTTGATACCTAAATTGTCCTTGTGCGATACGAGTTTCAAATTTTACAATGAAAACAAAATGCTAAACTTCAAATGCTCATATCTCCGTAAATAGAGGCCGTAGAAGGGTAAAAGTTGCAGCATTGTAAAGGTGTTTTTTCAACCTTTAATTTGATACCTAAATTGTCCTTGTGCGATACGAGTTTCAAATTTTACAATGAAAACAAAATGCTAAACTTCAAATGCTCATATCTCCGTAAATAGAGGCCGTAGAGGGGTCAAAGTTGCAGCATTGTAAAGGTGTTTTTTCAACCTTTAATTTGATACCTAAATTGTCCTTGTGCGATACGAGTTTCAAATTTTACAATGAAAACAAAATGCTAAACTTCAAATGCTCATATCTCCGTACATAGAGGCCGTAGAGGGTTCAAAGTTGCAGCATTGTAAAGGTGTTTTTTCAACCTTTAATTTGATACCTAAATTGTCCTTGTGCGATACGAGTTTCAAATTTTACAAAATGCTAAACTTCAAATGCTCATATCTCCGTAAATAGAGGCCGTAGAGGGGTCAAAGTTGCAGCATTGTAAAGGTGTTTTTTCAACCTTTAATTTGATACCTAAATTGTCCTTGTGCGATACGAGTTTCAAATTTTACAATGAAAACAAAATGCTAAACTTCAAATGCTCATATCTCCGTAAATAGAGGCCGTAGAGGGGTCAAAGTTGCAGCATTGTAAAGGTGTTTTTTCAACCTTTAATTTGATACCTAAATTGTCCTTGTGCGATACGAGTTTCAAATTTTACAATGAAAACAAAATGCTAAACTTCAAATGCTCATATCTCCGTAAATAGAGGCCGTAGAGGGGTCAAAGTTGCAGCATTGTAAAGGTGTTTTTTCAACCTTTAATTTGATACCTAAATTGTCCTTGTGCGATACGAGTTTCAAATTTTACAAAATGCTAAACTTCAAATGCTCATATCTCCGTAAATAGAGGCCGTAGAGGGGTCAAAGTTGCAGCATTGTAAAGGTGTTTTTTCAACCTTTAATTTGATACCTAAATTGTCCTTGTGCGATACGAGTTTCAAATTTTACAATGAAAACAAAATGCTAAACTTCAAATGCTCATATCTCCGTAAATAGAGGCCGTAGAGGGGTCAAAGTTGCAGCATTGTAAAGGTGTTTTTTCAACCTTTAATTTGATACCTAAATTGTCCTTGTGCGATACGAGTTTCAAATTTTACAATGAAAACAAAATGCTAAACTTCAAATGCTCATATCTCCGTAAATAGAGGCCGTAGAGGGGTCAAAGTTGCAGCATTGTAAAGGTGTTTTTTCAACCTTTAATTTGATACCTAAATTCAACCTTTAATTTGATACCTAAATTGTCCTTGTGCGATACGAGTTTCAAATTTTACAATGAAAACAAAATGCTAAACTTCAAATGCTCATATCTCCGTAAATAGAGGCCGTAGAGGGGTCAAAGTTGCAGCATTGTAAAGGTGTTTTTTCAACCTTTAATTTGATACCTAAATTGTCCTTGTGCGATACGAGTTTCAAATTTTACAATGAAAACAAAATGCTAAACTTCAAATGCTCATATCTCCGTAAATAGAGGCCGTAGAGGGGTCAAAGTTGCAGCATTGTAAAGGTGTTTTTTCAACCTTTAATTTGATACCTAAATTGTCCTTGTGCGATACGAGTTTCAAATTTTACAATGAAAACAAAATGCTAAACTTCAAATGCTCATATCTCCGTAAATAGAGGCCGTAGAGGGGTCAAAGTTGCAGCATTGTAAAGGTGTTTTTTCAACCTTTAATTTGATACCTAAATTGTCCTTGTGCGATACGAGTTTCAAATTTTACAAAATGCTAAACTTCAAATGCTCATATCTCCGTAAATAGAGGCCGTAGAGGGGTCAAAGTTGCAGCATTGTAAAGGTGTTTTTTCAACCTTTAATTTGATACCTAAATTGTCCTTGTGCGATACGAGTTTCAAATTTTACAAAATGCTAAGCTTCAAATGCTCATATCTCCGTAAATAGAGGCCGTAGAGGGGTCAAAGTTGCAGCATTGTAAAGGTGTTTTTTCAACCTTTAATTTGATACCTAAATTGTCCTTGTGCGATACGAGTTTCAAATTTTACAATGAAAACAAAATGCTAAACTTCAAATGCTCATATCTCCGTAAATAGAGGCCGTAGAGGGGTCAAAGTTGCAGCATTGTAAAGGTGTTTTTTCAACCTTTAATTTGATACCTAAATTGTCCTTGTGCGATACGAGTTTCAAATTTTACAATGAAAACAAAATGCTAAACTTCAAATGCTCATATCTCCGTAAATAGAGGCCGTAGAGGGGTCAAAGTTGCAGCATTGTAAAGGTGTTTTTTCAACCTTTAATTTGATACCTAAATTGTCCTTGTGCGATACGAGTTTCAAATTTTACAATGAAAACAAAATGCTAAACTTCAAATGCTCATATCTCCGTAAATAGAGGCCGTAGAGGGGTCAAAGTTGCAGCATTGTAAAGGTGTTTTTTCAACCTTTAATTTGATACCTAAATTGTCCTTGTGCGATACGAGTTTCAAATTTTACAATGAAAACAAAATGCTAAACTTCAAATGCTCATATCTCCGTAAATAGAGGCCGTAGAGGGGTCAAAGTTGCAGCATTGTAAAGGTGTTTTTTCAACCTTTAATTTGATACCTAAATTCAACCTTTAATTTGATACCTAAATTGTCCTTGTGCGATACGAGTTTCAAATTTTACAATGAAAACAAAATGCTAAACTTCAAATGCTCATATCTCCGTAAATAGAGGCCGTAGAGGGGTCAAAGTTGCAGCATTGTAAAGGTGTTTTTTCAACCTTTAATTTGATACCTAAATTGTCCTTGTGCGACACGAGTTTCAAATTTTACAATGAAAACAAAATGCTAAACTTCAAATGCTCATATCTCCGTAAATAGAGGCCGTAGAGGGGTCAAAGTTGCAGCATTGTAAAGGTGTTTTTTCAACCTTTAATTTGATACCTAAATTGTCCTTGTGCGATACGAGTTTCAAATTTTACAATGAAAACAAAATGCTAAACTTCAAATGCTCATATCTCCGTAAATAGAGGCCGTAGAAGGGTAAAAGTTGCAGCATTGTAAAGGTGTTTTTTCAACCTTTAATTTGATACCTAAATTGTCCTTGTGCGATACGAGTTTCAAATTTTACAATGAAAACAAAATGCTAAACTTCAAATGCTCATATCTCCGTAAATAGAGGCCGTAGAGGGGTCAAAGTTGCAGCATTGTAAAGGTGTTTTTTCAACCTTTAATTTGATACCTAAATTGTCCTTGTGCGATACGAGTTTCAAATTTTACAATGAAAACAAAATGCTAAACTTCAAATGCTCATATCTCCGTACATAGAGGCCGTAGAGGGTTCAAAGTTGCAGCATTGTAAAGGTGTTTTTTCAACCTTTAATTTGATACCTAAATTGTCCTTGTGCGATACGAGTTTCAAATTTTACAAAATGCTAAACTTCAAATGCTCATATCTCCGTAAATAGAGGCCGTAGAGGGGTCAAAGTTGCAGCATTGTAAAGGTGTTTTTTCAACCTTTAATTTGATACCTAAATTGTCCTTGTGCGATACGAGTTTCAAATTTTACAATGAAAACAAAATGCTAAACTTCAAATGCTCATATCTCCGTAAATAGAGGCCGTAGAGGGGTCAAAGTTGCAGCATTGTAAAGGTGTTTTTTCAACCTTTAATTTGATACCTAAATTGTCCTTGTGCGATACGAGTTTCAAATTTTACAATGAAAACAAAATGCTAAACTTCAAATGCTCATATCTCCGTAAATAGAGGCCGTAGAGGGGTCAAAGTTGCAGCATTGTAAAGGTGTTTTTTCAACCTTTAATTTGATACCTAAATTGTCCTTGTGCGATACGAGTTTCAAATTTTACAAAATGCTAAACTTCAAATGCTCATATCTCCGTAAATAGAGGCCGTAGAGGGGTCAAAGTTGCAGCATTGTAAAGGTGTTTTTTCAACCTTTAATTTGATACCTAAATTGTCCTTGTGCGATACGAGTTTCAAATTTTACAATGAAAACAAAATGCTAAACTTCAAATGCTCATATCTCCGTAAATAGAGGCCGTAGAGGGGTCAAAGTTGCAGCATTGTAAAGGTGTTTTTTCAACCTTTAATTTGATACCTAAATTGTCCTTGTGCGATACGAGTTTCAAATTTTACAATGAAAACAAAATGCTAAACTTCAAATGCTCATATCTCCGTAAATAGAGGCCGTAGAGGGGTCAAAGTTGCAGCATTGTAAAGGTGTTTTTTCAACCTTTAATTTGATACCTAAATTCAACCTTTAATTTGATACCTAAATTGTCCTTGTGCGATACGAGTTTCAAATTTTACAATGAAAACAAAATGCTAAACTTCAAATGCTCATATCTCCGTAAATAGAGGCCGTAGAGGGGTCAAAGTTGCAGCATTGTAAAGGTGTTTTTTCAACCTTTAATTTGATACCTAAATTGTCCTTGTGCGATACGAGTTTCAAATTTTACAATGAAAACAAAATGCTAAACTTCAAATGCTCATATCTCCGTAAATAGAGGCCGTAGAGGGGTCAAAGTTGCAGCATTGTAAAGGTGTTTTTTCAACCTTTAATTTGATACCTAAATTGTCCTTGTGCGATACGAGTTTCAAATTTTACAATGAAAACAAAATGCTAAACTTCAAATGCTCATATCTCCGTAAATAGAGGCCGTAGAGGGGTCAAAGTTGCAGCATTGTAAAGGTGTTTTTTCAACCTTTAATTTGATACCTAAATTGTCCTTGTGCGATACGAGTTTCAAATTTTACAAAATGCTAAACTTCAAATGCTCATATCTCCGTAAATAGAGGCCGTAGAGGGGTCAAAGTTGCAGCATTGTAAAGGTGTTTTTTCAACCTTTAATTTGATACCTAAATTGTCCTTGTGCGATACGAGTTTCAAATTTTACAAAATGCTAAGCTTCAAATGCTCATATCTCCGTAAATAGAGGCCGTAGAGGGGTCAAAGTTGCAGCATTGTAAAGGTGTTTTTTCAACCTTTAATTTGATACCTAAATTGTCCTTGTGCGATACGAGTTTCAAATTTTACAATGAAAACAAAATGCTAAACTTCAAATGCTCATATCTCCGTAAATAGAGGCCGTAGAGGGGTCAAAGTTGCAGCATTGTAAAGGTGTTTTTTCAACCTTTAATTTGATACCTAAATTGTCCTTGTGCGATACGAGTTTCAAATTTTACAATGAAAACAAAATGCTAAACTTCAAATGCTCATATCTCCGTAAATAGAGGCCGTAGAGGGGTCAAAGTTGCAGCATTGTAAAGGTGTTTTTTCAACCTTTAATTTGATACCTAAATTGTCCTTGTGCGATACGAGTTTCAAATTTTACAATGAAAACAAAATGCTAAACTTCAAATGCTCATATCTCCGTAAATAGAGGCCGTAGAGGGGTCAAAGTTGCAGCATTGTAAAGGTGTTTTTTCAACCTTTAATTTGATACCTAAATTGTCCTTGTGCGATACGAGTTTCAAATTTTACAATGAAAACAAAATGCTAAACTTCAAATGCTCATATCTCCGTAAATAGAGGCCGTAGAGGGGTCAAAGTTGCAGCATTGTAAAGGTGTTTTTTCAACCTTTAATTTGATACCTAAATTCAACCTTTAATTTGATACCTAAATTGTCCTTGTGCGATACGAGTTTCAAATTTTACAATGAAAACAAAATGCTAAACTTCAAATGCTCATATCTCCGTAAATAGAGGCCGTAGAGGGGTCAAAGTTGCAGCATTGTAAAGGTGTTTTTTCAACCTTTAATTTGATACCTAAATTGTCCTTGTGCGACACGAGTTTCAAATTTTACAATGAAAACAAAATGCTAAACTTCAAATGCTCATATCTCCGTAAATAGAGGCCGTAGAGGGGTCAAAGTTGCAGCATTGTAAAGGTGTTTTTTCAACCTTTAATTTGATACCTAAATTGTCCTTGTGCGATACGAGTTTCAAATTTTACAATGGAAACAAAATGCTAAACTTCAAATGCTCATATCTCCGTAAATAGAGGCCGTAGAGGGGTCAAAGTTGCAGCATTGTAAAGGTGTTTTTTCAACCTTTAATTTGATACCTAAATTGTCCTTGTGCGATACGAGTTTCAAATTTTACAAAATGCTAAACTTCAAATGCTCATATCTCCGTAAATAGAGGCCGTAGAGGGGTCAAAGTTGCAGCATTGTAAAGGTGTTTTTTCAACCTTTAATTTGATACCTAAATTGTCCTTGTGCGATACGAGTTTCAAATTTTACAATGAAAACAAAATGCTAAACTTCAAATGCTCATATCTCCGTAAATAGAGGCCGTAGAGGGGTCAAAGTTGCAGCATTGTAAAGGTGTTTTTTCAACCTTTAATTTGATACCTAAATTGTCCTTGTGCGATACGAGTTTCAAATTTTACAATGAAAACAAAATGCTAAACTTCAAATGCTCATATCTCCGTAAATAGAGGCCGTAGAGGGGTCAAAGTTGCAGCATTGTAAAGGTGTTTTTTCAACCTTTAATTTGATACCTAAATTGTCCTTGTGCGATACGAGTTTCAAATTTTACAAAATGCTAAACTTCAAATGCTCATATCTCCGTAAATAGAGGCCGTAGAGGGGTCAAAGTTGCAGCATTGTAAAGGTGTTTTTTCAACCTTTAATTTGATACCTAAATTGTCCTTGTGCGATACGAGTTTCAAATTTTACAAAATGCTAAACTTCAAATGCTCATATCTCCGTAAATAGAGGCCGTAGAGGGGTCAAAGTTGCAGCATTGTAAAGGTGTTTTTTCAACCTTTAATTTGATACCTAAATTGTCCTTGTGCGATACGAGTTTCAAATTTTACAATGAAAACAAAATGCTAAACTTCAAATGCTCATATCTCCGTAAATAGAGGCCGTAGAGGGGTCAAAGTTGCAGCATTGTAAAGGTGTTTTTTCAACCTTTAATTTGATACCTAAATTGTCCTTGTGCGATACGAGTTTCAAATTTTACAATGAAAACAAAATGCTAAACTTCAAATGCTCATATCTCCGTAAATAGAGGCCGTAGAGGGGTCAAAGTTGCAGCATTGTAAAGGTGTTTTTTCAACCTTTAATTTGATACCTAAATTCAACCTTTAATTTGATACCTAAATTGTCCTTGTGCGATACGAGTTTCAAATTTTACAATGAAAACAAAATGCTAAACTTCAAATGCTCATATCTCCGTAAATAGAGGCCGTAGAGGGGTCAAAGTTGCAGCATTGTAAAGGTGTTTTTTCAACCTTTAATTTGATACCTAAATTGTCCTTGTGCGATACGAGTTTCAAATTTTACAATGAAAACAAAATGCTAAACTTCAAATGCTCATATCTCCGTAAATAGAGGCCGTAGAGGGGTCAAAGTTGCAGCATTGTAAAGGTGTTTTTTCAACCTTTAATTTGATACCTAAATTGTCCTTGTGCGATACGAGTTTCAAATTTTACAAAATGCTAAACTTCAAATGCTCATATCTCCGTAAATAGAGGCCGTAGAGGGGTCAAAGTTGCAGCATTGTAAAGGTGTTTTTTCAACCTTTAATTTGATACCTAAATTGTCCTTGTGCGATACGAGTTTCAAATTTTACAATGAAAACAAAATGCTAAACTTCAAATGCTCATATCTCCGTAAATAGAGGCCGTGGAGGGGTCAAAGTTGCAGCATTGTAAAGGTGTTTTTTCAACCTTTAATTTGATACCTAAATTGTCCTTGTGCGATACGAGTTTCAAATTTTACAATGAAAACAAAATGCTAAACTTCAAATGCTCATATCTCCGTAAATAGAGGCCGTAGAGGGGTCAAAGTTGCAGCATTGTAAAGGTGTTTTTTCAACCTTTAATTTGATACCTAAATTGTCCTTGTGCGATACGAGTTTCAAATTTTACAATGAAAACAAAATGCTAAACTTCAAATGCTCATATCTCCGTAAATAGAGGCCGTAGAGGGGTCAAAGTTGCAGCATTGTAAAGGTGTTTTTTCAACCTTTAATTTGATACCTAAATTGTCCTTGTGCGATACGAGTTTCAAATTTTACAATGAAAACAAAATGCTAAACCTCAAATGCTCATATCTCCGTAAATAGAGGCCGTAGAGGGGTCAAAGTTGCAGCATTGTAAAGGTGTTTTTTCAACCTTTAATTTAATACCTAAATTGTCATTGTGCGATACGAGTTTCAAATTTTACAAAACCCTAAACTTCAAATGCTCATATCTCCTTGTTTGAGTTTTTTTATGATTTCTTTTTTTTATAAGTTCGTAGCTAAGTTTGAAATCCAAAGATTCTTTAAATAGTTTTTTCCATATGTTTTAACAAATAATTTTGCATTTATTTCAAAGGCGTAAACTTCGATTAGGTTTTCGAATTTGCAGGTTGTTGGAAAAGCTCACCGAAAACAATCAGGAACTATTTCCTACATAATAGTAACCAAGGCCATGTCATCGCTCCACGGTTACCGTGGCATCGAGCAATATGCTCATAGAATATTTTACCAATTACAGTGGCAAATGTTTCCAAGTAAACCATTTGTTGATTTTTCACAACTTGAGTTCAAAAGTAAAATTTTATTAAAAAAAAATCAGACGTATTTTGTTACATTTCAATAGAAATTTAAAAAAATATAAATTTAATTTAAATAAAACTCCGTATTTTTTTTAGTCGATTAAAAATGGCAAATAATCTGGAAACTCAAACTGAAGCGGCAGCAATTGAAATGCCAGCAGTTACAGGCGTAGCTAAGGCACAGCAGCCCGAAGCAGTACTCTGGCCAAGTGAGCGCATACCACATGGTGGCATATTTCATACGCCCAAGATAACCTACAGTAAGGAGACCACTGATTTGCTGAAATGTAAGGCTTCATTTCTTCCTTGTACACACACACACATTCCATAGCTTAATATTGTTATTTTTTACTGCTTAGTGCTCATGAAGGAGTCAAAAATGTCAATGATGATGCGCAAACAAATTGATTTTCATCTACGAAATGGTGAGCCGCTGCCTGCACCACAGCCACCACGCATAAATACTGATGCTGATCCTGATGAAAATGCGCTCGAAATACTTAAGCGTGCACGTAATGCCAAACGCAAGAGTCTTGGAAAGATAATGGCCAGTGGAGTCTATGATATGCCAACGTGCGATTAAGAATTTTATTAAGTGCCTCTCATTGATTTTTATTTGTTTTTTTTTTTTATTTATAGTTACCGTCCGAAGCCCGATGGTAGGCAGCCCTCAGAGAAAGCAAAGTTATTGCTACAGGAAGCCATGGCGGGCGTTCCTTTGTCCGAAACAACATTGAAGGCAAAACGCAAACAAAAACCTAAGGATGAGAAGTTTGCTACTACCGAGGAAACCATCAACGAACGTAAGTTTTGGTTGCTATGTAATGCATTTAATAATCGAATGTACGACCACCTATTTTTTTAGTTTTGGATCAAATTAATGAGCGCGCCGAATGGCTTGCTGAGATGGAGGAGATAGGTGAGGGTAAAAAATATCGCGACGAGATACGCGAACAAATCGCTCAACGTTTGCGCCAAATAAAAGGTCTTCAAAACAAAATTAATATTCAAAAGCTTGGATACCGTTATGTGGAATAAAATCCGTAAAAGAAACAAATGAAAAATGCTTGCTTGTGAGATAATCATTTTTTATATATATTTCTAAAATATTGTATACATTATAGCTGTACTAAAATCGGATGAATAAATGAAGCTTCTAAAAATTCGTTTGTCATAATAAACAAAGGAAAAAAAAATTGCATATACAATAATTTAAAAAAAAATCTTAATTTTACTTTTTAATAGAATGTTTAAATCTTTTAATGGGTTATACAAAAATGTACTTGTTTTATAGGGTAGTTTGAAAAATTTGGCTGCATTTTTTAATATATTTCAGACCTTAAAATTATTAAGTAATGATTTTTAAAATGAATTGATTAAAAATGTGCTCGCAGCGAAAATCGCAAAGTCGAAAAATGTGCATTCTTTGTTTTAGAACATATTTAAATATCGCTTGATTTTTTTATTTTTCTAGCAATAAATAAATATTTTTGTTTTTAGTTATATATATATAAATAGTTACATTTTTTTATATATTTTACTGCATATATTTAGGCATAGAGTAAGTATTTAGTTGTTGCTTTCTGTTAAAATTTGCTTTTGTATTTCACTTGATTTACTCTTTGAAAATATTTGAGTAATTTTTTTCCAAATGGATTAATTTGAAAAAATAGATTACAGCCGAAAAATTAGCTGCAAGTTTTTTGTTATTTGTTGTATTTGTTCCTCTAAATACTAAAGAAGTTAAATTATTGAATAAATATCCATCGTTCATTGGTGCTGGTGCCCTCGAGCTTTCATGTCTAGCAGGCTGGCATGTGCGATCTAAACTCACCAGCTGCTTCTGCGAAACGATTTCGTATTAAATAAGAGCTTATAACCTCTGCCACTTCATGTGGTCGATCCTCGTGTACGGCATGACCGCAACGAGCAAGCACCTGCATTTGAAATTTACCTAAAAATGTTTTTTTTTATAGTAAAATATTGAGAAAGTCGTATTAATTTAATGTTATGTTCTGTTACCCTGCATTTGACCCACAGTCAAGGTTTTGTCCAGTCCATCTATGCTGGCTAACAGTAGCTGCTTCGGCACACGTAAGTGCAAGAATTTCTCGCTTAGGCCAGAAAACCAACCAACCCAATACTTTTCGGATTTGGACAAATCAATGCGCCAAGTATATCTATGGAAATTTTTAAATATTTTTTAGAATGAAATCAATGTTTCCTTTAAAGTATGACGAACTTTTTAGCCGAGTCGCTGTCAGGGGAGTCTAATTCAGCATTAGGTTTCTTAAAATCACTATCTTCAACTGCGTTGTTTTCGTTCTCTGTGATGGCCTCTTCATCCTCAGAAATACTAAAAGGATGCGTATACTTTGTTGATGCTGTAGCACAGTCATCGATCTCCTCTTCGGCTAGCGGCAGTTCGTTGGTTGCGAGTTTCTTTGTAGTAGAGCTGCAAAGAGAGAGTTTCAATAAAATCAACCTAATTCTGGTTGCTAGTCAACACCTACTTGATTATCTGGCCTGGCATTGACACCTTTGCGCTATCCACATTGCGTATCTGACCACTGCGAATGCACCATTCGATTGCATTAGGAATGCTTTTAAAGTAGACAGGACGTGAGCGCAAGAAGCTCTGCATGCTGGCCAAAGCTTCCATGGCGGTGCCCTCAACGACATCGATAACTGTGACACCTACCAGCGCGGGTATTAGGTCCATGTATGCTATATGCACAGCAATGGCGCCGCCCATTGAATGACCAACTAGGTGAATAGGCGGACAGTTCTCTGGGTAGAGTTTTGCAATAAGTTGTCCAACATCGCTATGGTTAAAATTATAACAGTATCGTATAATTATCGAATTTCTCAGATCAACAAAAAGCAACTCACTTAGCCAACGTTTCGGCAGACAAATCCTCCTCATCTTCAGTTTGCGTATCGCCATGACCACGCAGATCAATGGACAAACACTGACAGTGTATCATGCTCGTGATCTCGACCTGCAAAGTATAAACTTTCAGTCAAATTTTACCAAACATTTTCACACCTCATTCCTTACACAAAAATGCGCCCAGGTGAGCGCTGAATAGCCACCACCATGCAGAAGCAATAATACTGGTCCCGTCTTCTCTGGCTCCTTGGTACGATAGATACGAAAAGTGCGTTTCTCATCCACTACAACATCTTCCATATCAACAAAGAACTCACTCCACAGTGTCGGTCTAAAGTCGCGTGTGCGTGACTTCTTAAAGGAATCTCTAAAAAATTTCCGCGGATCGCAAGAAACCAAAGAAGAAAAGTCATTAATTGCAGTTCTATAATTTTTAGGATTCAACCTTGAACCTGCTGCAGCTACAACTTACGATCTTCCGATGCGACCACTTGGTATAGTGGGTGGCAGGCGCCCTTTTAGAATGGTTCGTTGTAAATTTGACATTATCGAAGTTTTTAAATTACTTCACTTGAGAATATGAAATGAATGGAGAAAAGTTTTAAATGAAGACAATTAATGGTTTTTGTAATTTAGCAAAAATCCTTGAAATGTTTTTTTCCTTTCTCAGTCTTTCTTCAGTATATTTCTATTCGTTTTCGTCTTCGTTCTGCAGCAATGACCAAAAGAAAATTGACTGACAGCGTCTATAGACGGCGACGTCGTCAGCTAGCGCTTTTTTTTCGTTTCGTTTCAAGGCGCAGCTGATTTTTGCACAAAAAATTGTTTATTTTTTTCTCATTCACCGATGGAAATGAAAACGAAATGAAACAAATCCCATGAACAGAGTTTCCATGCTTAAAGATTTTAATAATATGGGTGATATTAATTTAATCGAAATTTTGTATTAGGATTATCTGCTTTATTGCAACATTTCAAATGATTATATCTTTATGTCATCAATTGCAGAAGAAAAACTGGTGTTTAAAAATCCTTCGAAATGTTTTTTATAATTTTTATTTTGTATATAATGTATATATATTCATATATTCGATTGTCGATTTTTCGATCATATTTTAGAGCTGCAGATTGCTACGATTCATATTTCAACCATTTGTATGAAGTTTCACGGGTTAAGATTCGCAGTATTTATACTACAAATTTAGGTGGCATACACTTTTAGCAGTACTGAAAATGATTGTCGCTTGTATTAAATTTAAGGAAATTTATTACAAGCCTTATTCTTATTACAATAAAATTTAATATTATTTACTATAATTTTTAATTTTTTTGACCTATATTCGTAAATGTGTTAATAGCTTTAAAACGTTAAATTTTAAAAAAGTTTTTTGTAGTTGTAGTTAAAATGTTCCTATACTTTCGATTTGATGTAGGCAGTGTCAATAATAATTTGTGTATTAGATAAAGTATATTAGATTAGATATGTGTATTAGATTAGATATTGTGGCGAGCGTGGCGTAGTTGGTTAAAGTGCGTGGCCGCTATGTCAACGAACTTTGGAGACCCAGGTTCGAACCCCAGCAGCGACAGAAAATTAATTGAATTAAAATAATTTTTCTGTACGGCCGCCACCTCTCTGCAGACAATGGCAAACCTCAGAGAGTAATCAAAATGCCATGTAAAGCTTCTTGAGAACGAGAACATTCCGTTCATCGCCGTTCGGAGTCGGCGTTAAACCTGTAGGTCCGGTTCTTGGTCCATTGTGAGCAAACTTAATAACACGCACAACACAATTGATCATAAGAAGCTAGGTCAAAGTCCTTTCAAGGGCTGAAATGGCCAGTTATTTATTTATTTATTTTTTTTTTTATTAGATAAATTAAGTGACTTTTTGTTTATTTGACACAATTTCGGCAACATTTTGATATTTTAACATCAAAATTTTTTCGAAGCTACCCTCTGCACTGAATCAATTGTTATTTTATTATCTTATTTTGCAAATAATTTACAAATAGTTTGAAATGTTTTGGAAAATATGTTTTTAATTTCTTTTCTTTTGGATTTTTTTTATTTATATAGTTTGACTTTATTGAAATATTTTCCAAATGTCTGAAATATTTTGAAATTTTTTTGACAATATTAGAGCTCAAATGAGAGCAAATGCTTTATGAGGGGTTTATAGCTCGTTTCAGCCATTTTTTTAAATCCTCTCATTTGTAAACAAACATTTTCAAGCATTTTTGACATTTTCTTTGTTTTTGATATATTTTGAAATAATTTGATATATTTTTGAGAAAATTTGTGCTCAAATGAGAACAAAAAACATTTTTTAATGCTTTATCGAGGGTTTATTGAAGGTTTCAACCATTTTTAAAATTCTCTCATTTATGAAGCATTTAAAGATATTTTTTAAGCTATTGAACGTTTATGAATAATGTTTTTAAGTTTTTTCGATTTTTATCTTATAAAGGCTTTATAAGAGGTTCATAATTTTTTATGAATACAGCTGTAAAGCTTTTAAGCTAATTTTCAAACCTGAAACAAAAAAATATAAGGCAAGCCTCCATCATATTTACAATCTGATTCAAACTCCATACGATTTCTTTACTGGAAATGTATTGTTGTACAAACAAAGATCTAACAGATGTTGTCAAATGACCATTCTAAATAATAAATAAATATTTTTTTGCGAGCTTAGTTGAGTGGTCTTGAATTGGAATATAACATTTTTAAATTTTCTATAACAGATGTGTATACTATGAAATAAAATTCTTAATAATGCAGAATTTCAAACAAACCAATAATGCACTCTGTACAATCTTAGTTCAATCTTAATATAAAAGAAAAATAATTATGAAAACTTAAGAATCTTTCGCAGTGTTTCGTGTACTTAACTTTTAATTTGAATATGAACATTGAAAAATATCAGGGCTCTTGGTATAAATTTCTTATACCAATTAATACTGTTTTTCTTAAAAATGTTGAATTCGTTCACTAAATATTTTATCCAAATGGCAACCAAACCGCCTATACAGTTTTTTGAATATCTAGATCTAGAAAAAAAGAAGAGTTATGGAAAGTAAAAAATGAACACACTATTTTCAAAATCTTTTTTTTTTCTGTATGGCACCACCATAATTTTCTATTGCAATTTACACATTCGAACTCTTTTTTTCACGCATGTACCGATTTATAAGGCAAACTTCTACATTTCACTTTAAACTTCGTATACTCGCGCATTGGTCTCTCAGATCGACGATCAACATTTGGCTTATTATTTTTTTAAAAAAAGTTGTTAAAAGATTTTTATTAGCTTCTATTATATAATTGGCTTATTACGATATGTTACTAAGAATATACTAAAATCGACCCGGGAATCTTGGTCTCACAGACCACGTGCACGAGTATACGTGTTACACTATGTGACGCGAGTATAGAAAGGTTAACAGATGTCAGTAAATTAATATATAACTAGTGTTGCCTGTGGTCTAAATTCAACAATATTAAATAGATTTTTCTCTTGTTTTCTTTTTATTTTTATTTGAAAAACACTTGTTCCAAAACTCGTCTTCATTCTTATCCTTATTCTGATATTTGTTCTAATAATTGCATTTCTTCCCGTCTAAACCTTCATTTTATTTCATGTTCTTAGTGTGTTAAAATCCTTGTTTTTTCCTTGCCCCATTTCATGTCCTCATCCTTTTCTCAATTTTGTTCCAAATATTATTTTAGGTATGTCTCAATCTTTGTAATTACCGTTGTCTCAGTCATTGTCAAAGTTATCTTTCCAAAAAAAATTTTTTTGCAATGAGGTCATAGAACCATTTTTATTGCTGCAAAATTAAGTTTTCCGTAGCATTTCTACTCAATACATAAAGACTCCATGCAACAATATTGCATTTTTACGCTACCTGACGACGTAAAATTTTGTTTTTTTTTTTTTTTGTTGTTGTAGCAAGACAAAGTTGAAATTTTTCATTTTTGTTTTATCACATTTATCGTGCCGCATATACACGCGAAGTTACTATTCTATTAAACTCCATTGCACGATGATGGATTTTGTATATTGTATCTGCTCTCTCCGAGGTCTCATGACTGCATGCATTTTTCGTCTATTTTTGACATGAAGCTATCGAAGAGAGAAAAATTAAGAAAAAGCAACAACACCAATAATCCCACACAGCTCCAATTATGTTTTCCAAAATAGTGCAAAAACAATTGTTTGCAAAACTTGAAAGGGAGAGTGAATCAAACTACAACCATGGGTATGAGAATGCATACATTTATTTTTAAATTCAATTAACATACAAAATATATAATTTTCTTTTTTGTTATTTTTATTTTTCGGCACATCTGTGGCATAATACCTTTGGAATGATATAGGTTTCATTCGCTTTTTTTTATTATAAATATTAAAACTGTATACGACATCATCAATTCATTTATATAATGGTTCCTTCAAGAATACATTCTTCAACACAACTATTAGATAAGCCATAATTGTGTTAAGCCGCGTTTCCATGCTATCTTCTATGATCTTCTCCTATCCCATGGTATAATAATACATGTTAGCATTGACAACTGCTTATTTTCTCTTCAACAGGAAAACATAAACTGTCAAAAACAGCTTTTTGTGGAAATACATCAGCAGCTGCTGTGGTTGTTGTTTTTTTCACTTCAACGTTTTCAACATTGCTTGTGTTTTCAATGGCGGATTGTGAGCGCTCTCTTTTTGAGTATATTTTTTGACAGTAGATGATTTCCCAAGCAAATGTCAATGCTACCTTGTATTATTATACCATGCTCCTATCCCATATCAAAAACGTTTGCTATAATGAGCGGGATGGTTATATGTCACTCTAGCTATAAAAGTTTGATATTTGGAAATGTTTGTAAGCAAATCAAACAAATAAATTTATCTGTTTTCCAAAAACTTAAAAGCCTAAACCAAAGATTTCGCCAGCCTCAACATCAGATGGAAAAAAGCTAAATAAGGCTCGGAAAAGTGCATGAAATAAAATAAAACTATGCATCCACTCCAGCAGCCTAAAGAAGAGCCACGCAAAGCGGTGAGTTTTTATTCCTTTTTTTCAGACACGAAATAACTCGCCTTTCCCCCCATGCAGTACGTTTGTCATGTGTGCGAGAACATTAAATACAGCTCCGACAAGATATGGTTTACAATGGCAATGTGTGACCATAACCGTTGATGAGGCTGAAGAAAGGTGTCACATCCGTAAAACGGGTTGTACTGGAGGCACAGGAGCTGGCAGTGACGCAATATTATACTAGTACAAAAAGTTTGCACTCGTAGATTCTAAATTATATATAAAAATCAGAGCCTCAAACACCGTAGAATCAATGTGATCAATTAAATGAGTAAAAAACACAATTCGTAAATAAAATCAATGTTTAATATTTATTCAATATATTTAGATAGAAATTTAGTTTTATAAAATTGTCACACAAAATTTCAGAAATAACATAAATAAATAACACAAAATATAAAATGTTTGAAAACTTCGTGAGTGATTTTAATATTCGAAAAAATTTATTTAATTTTATTTTTCATTCATTGTCAAAACTTGGCAGATCACAAGCAACGACTATAAAAATGTTAGTCAAATTTACACTTTTATAGCAAAAGTTCAAAAAGCTAAACTTTTTCTTTCTCCTAGTATCACATGAAATCACAGGGGATATCACATGCTATAAAAACAAAAACATAATGCCTGTTTCAGACTCACATTCGTCAATCCCATATGGTGGGGTCACATACTTTTTCTTTCTAACAAAAAATGTGATTGTGGGAGATCGTAAGTGATAGCATGGAAACGCGGCTTTAATTTGCATGTAACCGAGCGTTTCCACTGCCCGAACGAATGAAGATTTCTTCGTTCGTTCAGGCAGTGTAAACAGTTTGGTCCGAACCATTACAAAATGCTTGCGAGCACTATTCGCGCAGTGTAAACACTTTTCTAGCACGAACAAACGAAGATTTCTTCTTTCGCTCTGATCGGCCGACGCTCAATCTTTTTGGGAGTGTTTATTTGTAAATAGAGTAGTAGATTAGTTGAAATGGTAGTTAATAAATTAGGAAAAACAAAAAAGAAAGAAAATATATTGAAAACTTAACGCAAAAGAATTTTGTTTTACTTTGTTATTTTATTAGCACTTTATATAATCAAATTATTTATATAATATTCTTTATATAATAAATTCTTTATATAAATACTTATATAAATCTTTAATTAAAAGGCATAAAAGTAGTCAAAATTTATCCGATTTAGTACGTTTGCATAAACAAAAATTATTCAACGCTGATGCTCGCAAGCATTGAATTTAAGTATTTGTATTTTCACTGCACGAACGAACAAGATGGCAGCTTACCAATGTTCGCAACTTGTGTTCGTGCGTTGGAAACGGTTGGACCGAACGAAGAATTCATTGCTACGATTTGATCGCGATGATTTCTTCATTCGTTCGGGCAGTGGAAACGCTCGGTAAAGCTGGATTCACTGATCACCTTCAGCATGTTTTTCAAGTTTTTTATATAGAGTTTATGCACTCTATTTTTTTCCACACTCAATGAGAGAGTAACAAAAACTTGCGGCATCTCTTGAACTTGATTAACTTTATTTTTATTTTCTTGCTGATTGTTTTTGATCGGAACTGCCAGATTGGAGTTTCATAGTTGCCAGTTTTGTGGGAAATTTCCCATTTGTGGGATATTTTAATTGCTGTTGGATGTGGGAATTCCCATGAGATTTTTTAATTCAATGAGGGATTTTTTAAGTTTTGTGGGATTTTTTTTCTCCAGTAAATTTTTTCAAATTTTTCAAATATCTCCTATGAAATAGATGATAATACCTAATATTCGGACAACTATGCAAATACAGTCTACGTTATAATTTTGAGAACCTAGATTTAGGAGCATTAGTTTTAATAGAATTAGAAACGAAAAAGTAGAATGTCGATATTGCCTCTAAATGCCTTAATTTTTAGAAAAAATCTGCCAAAGAGCTATTAAAAAGATTTCCTGTAGAAAACATGGAAATGTGGAAACACATTACTGTTTTAGATCCGAAAAAAGTTAGAACAGGATCAATAATACCATAAGTGCGGCTGGTTCAGCACATTATTACTTTTGATAAAATTAATAAGATTCACCTGGAATTTAGAAAAATTAAGAATTTAGGTATAGATTTTAACTTGTCATTTTCAGAATTTTAGAACTCGGTTCTTAATCAAAATGATGACAAAAATAAATATATTTTCCCTGAAATGAGGAAATACTACATAAAGTTAGAAATAATACAGAAATGCTTTCAGGAAGTCAGCATGCTAAGCGGCTTACTGAAAATAAAATTAGCTATCAGGCTGTTTTTAACAAAACGCATTACAATTTGTTTACAACAAAAATGTATGAAAGTCAAGACAGTCAAGACGGATAGAATTAATAAAATTTTGCTTCAAAAATCTGAATTTTAAATTAATTTATTTATGAACTACTATTCATAACTAGTGTATTATACTAGTGAACTATTTTAAGTTTTTATTTTTTAGGCAATCTTTTATTTAAGAAAAAAGAGCAACATTTTTGCCTTCCGTTATATTTGGTATATTTAAGAAAATTTAACTGATATCTTTCCATACATATTTTTAATTTAAATTAAATATTAAATAACAAAATTAATGTTTTTCCTTGAATTGACTTATTTATTTTACATTTTAATATAAATAATTTTAATCATAATATTATATACATATATATAATATAATTTTTATATTATATAATAATATAAATAATAATTTTAATAATATATGTATGTGAATTTTTGTTTTTTTAATATTCGCTGAAATTTTTTTTAATGTTCATTAAAAATTTAAACTTTTGGTCTCAATGTTAACAATTAGTTTATTATTGATAAATAAAATTTTGTATATTTTATTTTCTGTTTTTTATTTACTTTAATTTTTAAAAAATTAATCTCCCTTAAAAACATCTATACAGATGTTCTCAATATATGTTTTTAACTTTAATCACTGATATGTATTTTTTTAAAATTTCCCATTTGTGGGATTTTTTAATGGCTGTGGGATTTTTTGTGGGATATTTAATTGCTGTGGGAATTTTTTAGTAAAAATATCCCACGTGGGAATTTTTTTTAATTGCTGTGGGAAAAAGAGAATTTGTATGGGAATATTAGTTGGCAACTATGTGGAGTTTGTCAAGTTGAAATAGGCATATTTTATTTTTTATGTCTTTATAATAAAGGAACATGGCATCTGGCAATACTGAATGACAAAGAAAAACAACAAACTTGCAGAATGTTTTATATGTCAGTCAATCAAAATTGCCACATTCTCTTGTTGAGAGCAATAGATCTTTCGCAAAAAACGTGCTGAAAGTGATCTGTGAATCCAGCTTAAGCTAATACGAAGAATGAATAATTCGATTCTGACTATTAATTAAGGTACGACTTTACACTGAAAGAGCTTTGTGCAGCCCTGTGATATACTCAATGCAACCGCAGCATACTTCAGAAACTGATTACCATTTCGTTCCAAGCAAACAAAAATTAGACATAGCGCTATCTTTTTTCCTCCAACGTACACGCTGCTTTTCAATAAAATAACGAATTTTTTGTACTACTTCTTGGAATTGAAAACAACAACTCGCTAGTTTCAATTCGAGGGTTCGCTGAAATTTAGTTTAGTTTGCAGCAAACTGTCCGTTACTACGAATATTGCACGTAGTGCAGCGCAGCGTGCTTCGTCGGTGTTTTCAAAAAGTGCAACAACAAATTGAAGAAGTTGGAATAAAGCAAAGTGGTGGAAATGCAGCGCAAGTGTGAAACTTCGAATATATTTCGATACTAATTGTGTGGTATCCCGTGCGTTATATTGTTTTTAAAATAAATACTATTTTGTGTACAAGTCGCGTTTGAAATCGAAGTTAATAAAAGTAAGTAACAAAATCTAAAGAAATTAGAGCTTCTACAAAAACCAATGAAAAGAATTAAAGCTGTAGCCTTAATTGAAAATTAAACAAAGTGTGAAAAGAAACGCAAGCAAAGAAGATTCGCTGCCAGCGCGACTGCATAAAGTGAAGTTCGAAGTTAAAGAAAAATTTGAAAAAAGCAGCGCAGCAAATAAAGTGCTAAAAGAAATACACATAAAATATAAATCTACTCGTGCGAGGAAGTTTCAGAATAATTGTGGAATAGAAAAATTATCACCTTTATTAGAGTTATAATAATAAAAGTCTGTTGCTTAAGCTTTTGTATTAAAAAAAAATAAATAAATCGAATAAAGCGAAGCAAAGTGTCAAAAGAAGTTTAAACTACAGCGTACAGGAAGAAGTAGCAATGTGCCGATAAAGTTCTTGATTAAAACAAGGTGTGCGAATAAAGGTTGGTTTTGTGAGAAAGTTGTAACAAAATTTACTCTTTATTACACAAAATAAAGTAAAATTTAATAATCAAACAAAACCACGCGCAGTCGCATAGTTACACAACATCGTCGTCGGTGCCTTCGATGCCCTCGCAGTGCGTCCGTCAGTACGTGGTACAAATTCCAAAAAATTTGCAGCGACGCAGACGCAAACCACGCAGCTGCAGCTGGTTAAACATTGGTGCTGCACATTTTTGGAATAGCTAAAACTAATAAATTTGAAACGTCTTAAAAGCTCGATGGAAAATAGTGAAAAATAGTAACATTTTAGCTTGTTGCAATTTGCAACAAGAAGAACCTGCCAACAGCTGAAGTTTTTCTACCTTTCGCCTAAATACCTGCAAGTTTTTCAGACGGACAGACAGACATAAAAACTAAAGAAAAGCAGCAATAATAGTCGAAGCTCAACATAACAACAACAACAATAACAAAAACAAAAACAACACAACTCAAGTTGAACTCCCTTTGTTTTGCTTGTTGTTGCTCACTCTTTAGCTTTGATTTTCTTGTTGTTGTCTACGGCTTATTGTTCTTCTTTCTTCGACTACTGATTCATCGCCTCGTTGGAGCTCCATTTTCAGCAACTGTTGCAGTTCCTAGATTTTTCCTATTGGACGCACCTGACTGCTGCTCCAAGTGTTTTGTTGTTATTACTCTTTGTGTTTCTTTTCGTTACATTTTTGTGTATTAGTTTGGTGTCTTGCCTGCATCTTCTGACTGGACGACTTCCCTTTATTTACAAAGTTTTACACATTTTGCACTGTATTAAGTTCTTTGAGCGTCAACATCAACATCAACAGCGTCGTAAATTCGCGATTGCGCTGTAGCAGAAAGTTCTAAGATTTTTACAGTGGCGGCATCGGAAATAAAACCTCGACAGGTGAGTTCAAAAATAATTACTGTAAAGTATACATTTTTTATGATTTTATTGTTTTAAAGACTAAATCCATCAAATATGTGTGTGACTATAGTCGGACACTTGATTGATAATTATTCTCGGTATGGCTCTTGTCAGGTCCATTCGAATGGAGAAATTATTTTGTTTCTCAGTGAAACAAAAATTGTTGTGTTCACTGTTTCGGTGACGTGTCGTGTTGTTGATTTAGATCAGTGGTGCACACGGGAGCCACTCGACTTTTACGACCAGGTCGTGTGTGCGAAGGTACCGAACTTTTGCAACGCCAGCACAGAATCAGTTTGCATTTGCAACTTGGACAAAAATGTTTCGCATGTATTGGATGGTCTACCAACGCTGTGTACCACTGATCTAGATATTTCAAAGGAACATTTTAGGATTATGTCACAAACTAGTCTTGCAACTAGTTCCATATATAACACATATGTTAGACAATCAGTTGAAATTCGATGTACATATTAATTACATATGCAAAAAAATAGCCAAAAAGATTGGATTTTTTCAAAGAATACGCAAGAAAATATCAATTAGTAGTGCAATACACATATATAATGTCATGATTAAACCACATTTTGAATATTGTTCAACAATTTTGTTTCTAGGATCATTGCAAATGATAGAAAGACTTCAGAAATTGCAAAATAGAGGAATGAGGTGTATCCTAAGATGCAGCCTTTTAACGCATATTAGGTATATGTTAGACACCTTAAACTGGTTGACAATCAACCAAAGAACTTTGATGAATGTGATATTATTTATATTTAAAATAAAACATAATTTGCTACCAAAATATTTAAGTTGTCAGATAGTTTATGTTTCGGATGTACAACCCTATAATTTAAGAAATAATTCAGATTTTAGAGTAGGGTTCTTTCCAACGAGTAGAGCACAAAACAGTTTATGGCATAAGGGTTTAAATTTATTCAACAGTCTGCCCAATAGCTTGAAAAGTGAGGGTAATAGCAATATATTTAAGAGAAATCTTATCATTTATATAAAAAATAATTATAATTAGGATAAAAATATAGATTTTAAGTAAAAAACTGTACTGTTTCTTTAAATAGCTATAAGCTAAATAAATAAATAAACACTTTGAACGATAGATTGCCTGTTTTTTCAAAACAAATTGAAAGCATACCATACAGACTTACCTTCCAGTCAATGCGTACAATTAACTCCATCAGATATGTGAATGATCTGATCGGTCCCTTATTCTTCAGTAAACCTCAACATCTTCCAAAACCCACCTCAACGTCTTCCAAAACCTAGCTCAAAGTATTCCAAAATCCACCCCATCGTCTTCCAAAACGAGAAAACCCACCTCAACGTCGTCAGTTTTCCTTATTTCGTTCCTCATCGAGTGAGTAATAAATGCATTGCGCTCACTGTTTCCCTAAACTTCGGAATGATACTCTAAAATATTTCATATACTTTTTTACGAGTATGTCATCAAAACAAGTCGCATTACTAGTCCCGAATGGAGTCTATGGTAACTGGGCATAATGCATTGCCTTGCCTGTAAACTTAGCTGCAAGTAAGTTCTCAGCCTGGTAAATCCATTGCCTGATGAGTTTGCATAGAATAAAACGAGAAAGTTGTCTAGTATGCTTGCGACTTGCTCTTTACTCGGCAACCTCCTTAGACGAGTAAGTCATATCCGCTTCCCGTCCAGGTTAGGTCCTAAGCTTAGGACTTTCTGCTTTCTTTCCTCATTTCTAATCAACTCTAATTAAAAATGCAACAATATTTACGATTTAAAAGTTGTAGTTCGTAGAGAAGTTTGTGGATGTGACTGCCTTGTTTCTAGAATTAACTAAGTTAAAGATATAATACTTTAGTCCGATTCTAATTCGCATGATTCTATGGCTTTTTCCACTGAATCCACTGAATTCCATATCCTACACATGTTTCACTAATTTGCCTCATTCTTTCCCTCTAATCTATCACGCCATTTCGAACCAAGGCTGACTTAACTGAAACAGAATAGGTATAACACCAAACTTGTCTTTTATAATGAAAAAAAAACATAAAATCCTTAAATCATCATGATCTTAATAGTTAAAAAAAAATCTTATTTTACCGTTCGAAAATGCCTATTACTTTGCGAGACGATTCTCAAAGTGTCTCCAAGACTATTTGAATAGTAACGATTGTATTCCTCTTTTCTAATTTAATCTTCATAATGCTCTATTAATATTCCAGTCGCAACGATCATATTGCCGCTTTGATATAAATCGCACATTTCAGCTCTCAAAAATTGATGTGAAAAAAACCAATCTTAATCTTAAATTATGAGGTACCAAATTATTCAGCCAAACTTCTAAATACTTTGCTTTTTTGTGGGACTGGTTGCTGAGTTTTCTCAGTTTATAGAATTTAGTTTTCAGTTTGATCTATAAATTTTTGCAGGATCGGCGGTTAGTATTAAGGCTTCGATACGAAGGGTTTACCCAGCAAATGATCGGGCAAATCATTGGGAAGGTCTTTCAATTTTGCTACTAATGCCTTGAATCAAAAGGTGGAAGCCCCTTGGTAGACCAAAAAATTTCCCAAACAATACAACATGGCGTTATCGATCTTTTCAAAAAGAACCCTCTTTTCATTATCTAGATTGATTTTGGGTTATATTTTCAGTGTCTTGTTATTATTCGGGACTGTTCGTAGGAGACTACAAAGACCATCCACTTGATAATGAGGATATATTTTGCAAAAATTCGCTTAAATTTGTCGGGGCCTGAAGGAGCTAAAAGGTGGTAAAATGTATTTACAAGCGACGATAAAAAAATTAACTTATTTTTCAATAATGTGGCTAGGAATGCTCGGCACATCAATATTAAGAAAATTCACGTCCATTAAAAAAAAAAAATACTTCAGCATGGATGTTGTTAATATTATGGGATGGACCTGTTTTTCTTTGTAAGAGGGTGGTTCAATGCACTAAATTAAATATAACGGGCATATTCGGGTAAAATGTTGATAGATGCGTTTTCGATATTGTGCGGCTTTCTCCGCAGTCTTATGCCGTCAAGAATTTACTTTGTCTATTTTGTCAAGAGGGGTAAGAAGGCGTTATAATTCCATGTAACAAATTTTCAGTACCGTTGCTTAAGCCACTCCGACCGCGTTTCGATGACATTTTTATATTTTTGTCATGAGGTCAAGAATGACAAAATCATGAGATAAATTTTCCTTTTCTTTTAATTTTATAATTTTTATCAAATAATCTTTATACAGCTACCAACAATTTCATGCAACGACGATGCATTTTGGAAAAAGGGTTTTTTCAAAGTTATTGGGCAATCTGTGCGGTAAGATGTAACGCTTTCGCGTCGAAATTGACTTCGTCTATCCCCAGTACAAAGTGACGTCATCAAATTAAACCTGCATAACTTTAAATAATTAATACATAACTTTAAATAAAGAGGAGGGAAAATAGACGCATTTTCAGACGAAAGAAAAGGGAAGCAGAAATGCGTGAGTGCGAGAAAATTGAGATGCATGGTGACAGGAATGAGGTCCGACAATTTTTCGAAAAAATAAGACGCCTGGCCGATGGTTTCAAGACCGGGGCCTCTTCCTGCAAGGATGTAAATGGGAATCTAGTGACAGATATCCAGAGTACACTGATGATGTGGAGGGAACACTTCTCTAGGCTTCTGAATGGTGACGACGACAACAATCCCGCCAATAGAGATGATATCCCGGAAACCCCAATTGTAGACGACAGCGTTGAAGTTCCGCTGCCCGACCATAGTGAAGTCCTGAAAGCTATAGCTCGGCTTAAAAACAACAAAGCCGCAGGAGCCGATGGCTTACCGGCTGAGCTCTTCAAGAATGGAGGCGAAGCTCTATTTAAATGCATTCATGAGCTTCTATGCAGAATATGGTCGGAAGAATGCATTCCAAACGATTGGAACCTCTGTGTGCTCTGCCCAATCCACAAGAAAGGCGATCCCACAATTTGCGCCAACTACCGTGGGATAAGCCTTCTTAATATCGCATATAAGGTCCTGACGAGCGTGCTATGTGAAAGACTTAAGCCCATCGTAAACCAGCTGTGGCTTCAGACCTGGTAAATCCACCATAGACCAGATATTTACGCTACGACAAATCTTGGAGAAGACCCTAGAAAAACAGATCGACACACACCATCTTTTTGTCGATTATAAAGCCGCCTTCGACAGTCCTATAAGGAATTATCTATACTCCACCATGTCTGAATTTGGTATTCCTGCAAAGCTCATCCGTCTTTACAGAATGACACTGAGCAACACCAGCAGCACAGTTAAGATCGGGAAGGATCTCACTCCTCCGTTCGATACCAAACGAGGTTTCAGACAAGGTGATTCCTTATCGTGCGACTTTTTCAACCTGATGATGGAGAAGATCATCCGAGCTGCTGATTTGAGACGCAGCGGCACGATATTCTACAAAAGTATTATGCTGCTGGCGTATGTTGATGATATCGATATCATTGGCCATAATACGCGCGAAGTCAGCGCAGCATTCTCCAGATTAGCGAAAGAGTCGAGTCGAATGGGTCTTGCAGTGAATGCAGATAAGACGAAATACCTAGTGTCAACATATAAACAGTCCCAGCGTCTTGGAAACCACGTCACTGTTGACAACACCTCCTTCGAGGTTGTTAAGGATTTCGTCTACCTGGGATTCAGCATTAACTCTTTCAACGATGTTAGTATTGAGATAAAACGAAGGATAACTCTTGCCAACAGGTGTTACTTTGGGCTAAGTAGGCAATTGAGAAGCAGAGCCCTCTCTCGACGAACAAAACTCACACTCTATAAGTCACTAATCATGCCCGTCCTATTATATGCAGCACAAACCTGGACATTGAGCAGTTCTGATGAAAAGACTCTGGGAGCCTTCGAGAGAAAGATCCTTCGTAAAATCTTCGCTCCAATCTGCGTCAATGGCGAGTACCGAATTCGATGGAACCACGAGCTGTATGAGCTGTACGCTGACATCGACATAGTTAAGCGCATTAAAATCGAGCGGCTCCGCTGGCTAGGTCATGTTGAGCGAAGGGAAAACGACGCTCCAGCGAAAAAATATTCGATTCGGTGCCCGGTGGTGGTCAACGCAGAAGAGGACGCCCACATCTTCGTTGGAAGGACCAGGTGTTGGATAACCTGACCACGCTTGGTGTTTCCAACTGGCGCCAGCAAGCGAGGCCAAAACCGACTTTCTTATACTTATATTTCTTATACGAGGCCAAAACCGACTTACGGTTGTAAGCGCCAGATAAGTAAGTAAGTAACTTTAAATACACTTCATCACGGCTGTAGGGAATTTTTACCGTTTGCCAAGACGAAAATTATTCCACCTCTTAGGTAGTTTCCAAATTTTTCAATGAAATCATGATGTATGAGTCCATATCTGAAATTGTTTCGTAACTAATAGATAACGAAAAGTCGTTTAGCATGGTTTGCGTTTTATTCCGCGAGCTCCTTTAAACTGCACCCATACTGCTTAAAACAATTCCAATCATAATTTTCCCAAGCATTGTCTTAATTAAGCTGAGCTGAGATATCCGTACAACCTAATCAGCAGCTAGTCGTAGTTCGTTGGCTCGCACTTCCAATCCAAGCAATCAAAGTGTCAATAAACAGCCAACACTTGACTTATTTATGAAGACTTAAGTAAACTTAAGTAAACCATGATGAAGTGGACCCACTTGAGTCCAAATGAAGCTGTGCTGAATACTTTATACCAACAATAACTATAACTATAACAACAGCAACAACAACATCAGAAACACTTATCAAGTGGCTATTACAACATTTACGATGCTTATGCTACTCTTAAGTAATGGAATTTGGAATTTACAACGTTCAACAAAAGTGAATGTTTACATAATTGAATGTTTAGTGTTTGTTTGTGTGCAGCTTGCTCGGCACAGTTGACATTTTTCAACTTATCTTCTTCTTTTTCTGCTGCTGCTTCTTTTTCTTATGATTATCTCATTCACTTGATTGTTGTTGCCTTGCCACAATTTCTTCCGCATTAACTGCCGGCGGTATGCTTCCTTGTAAAGGATGCGCCAACTATCACCACCCTGTGGCTGTCTCCATGTGGTCGCTGGTATTTGTGTATTGGTGCGTGTGTGTTAATTGCGATTAAGAGCTTCCTTAAGCTTGGTATTAATCAAGCATTTAAATTACTGGCAATTTAAAAACAGTATCCTGCTAAGTTTCGAATTAAACTTGTTTTTTCTTTTTAACCTTTTGACTCAAAACAACTCAGCTCAATACATGCTTATGGTAAGCATGTTTAAAAGGTTATTGAAGCGACCTTTTGGAGATAATCTGTACTGATGAGTACTCTTATACGAAAGCGTGGTTGTTGTCACGGCAAGTTCAAGGCAGACAATTTTCTTTGAGTAAGAGTTGAGCCTATAAAAATTTACAGACTCTACCCGTTACTAAATTCCTAAATTTTGGAACGAAAATCATTGATCATTTTGATGATTTGATTTTTCTGTGGGAAGTGGACGTGGTTGATTTGATTTCACCTATCTTCGAAGTAAAATAACTCTGATCTGCAAATCAAAATTTTTTTCTTTTCTCTGATTCTATAGCGACATATGGAACTCTGGAGGAACTTGGTTCTATGGAACTTTAAAAATCTGAACTCTTTTCTAAACAGAATTTTCAAATATTTGAGGTTATGAACCTGAAAATGGCTATTTGGGCTATCGGAATCTGTTCACGAGTTCCTAAGTTTAGCGGATTCAAACAAATATTTGCATATGAGCCACATAAATGAAAGTACATATTTTTATATGGACAGAAATCAAGACGTTACAAACATATGCGTAAAACTAAGAAAAAAATGCATGTGGAGTTAGAAGACATTTTGCAATTTTGATGACGTCACTTTGTATGGGAGGTAAGCGTGTTTTTTATTCGATTCAGCTCATTTTCGAACTTGATCATCCTGTTCTAAAAATAAACTTATACTTATATAAATAAACTAGCCTTTTCCCGGTGCGCTTTGCTGCACCTTATCTAGATAAGTACCGGAAAATGTTGCAATGACTTCAGCGTTATTATTTCTAAACCATCTAGTACTCGAAACATCGGAGTCGTTTATAAATTACGTGACCGATTTTACATTTTTTTTACCCCCCTCCGGTACTCTTCGTAGTGCATTTTAAAAACACTCCCCTCCACCCCCATAAATATATATAAAATAAAAAATTAATTGATTAAAATATATTCGAAAATAGAAAAAATAACTGTCGAAAAGCAAGCAAAGAAAAAAATTATGCCCTTACTACACTTGCCAATAGTTAACAGTCAATTTAGTCGGTCAAACATGAAGATGTAAGGATGAAAATGGTTTGAAATGTTGGGTTGTATTAATTTAAATTTTTTCGAGTTTTTTTTATTTTTGGTCACATTACTATATCTGAGACCCCCTCCCCCCATTCGTTACTTTTCGTAATACATTTTAAAACCTCTCTCTCTACTAAATTGGTAACGTAATTTATGAATGACCCCATAGTTACTTCGCAAATTTAAGCTCATTCGGCTCAGTAGTTTTGGAGTCTATAACAGCGTTCTCTATTGTACATTTTTTGCATTTTTCATTTCCCAGTAGCAGGATATCACAAGTAGTACCTTCATTCTTACTTCTATGTTCTTTGTCTTTCACTTCCATAGCTTTTCTGTGTCATAAATTTGGCTTGTATGGGTGAAGACACACCCCCTTGTGCAATGCATGTTACCTTTTCTAGTAGAAGGACATCACCAAATGGTATCTACATTCTGAGTTTCAATGTTCTGTGACTTTTACTTCTATAGCTATTCTGTATTAAAAATTTGGCTTATATGGATGGAGCCACGCCCCGTTTTCGATTGCCCGTGCCAGTTTTTCAGTACAAAGACCTTCATTGTTATACGACATTTAGTTTCAAAGCAATTCGATATCATAAATTTGGCCTGTGTGGCCAAATTCCCCCTTGTCTAATGTTCGCTCAAATATATATATAGTAATGGCTTCTTGGGCCCATAGCATCTACATATCAAGTTTCACTATCAAAACATGTACAACTCAGGAATAATAATGATTTCTAAAAAGTGGGCGTATATATATAGTTAGACCACGCCCAGTTTTAGTATAGTTGTCGACAGTGACCATACGAACTTATTTACCAAAATTTAGTCTAATACGACCAAAACCGTCTTAAATATAGCATTTTTATTGATTTGTGCGCGGTAAAAGGGGGTATGGAAAAAAAGGGGTATGGAAAATTTTTACTATAGCTATATTTTTCGCGCAAATGCAAACTAAAGTGAGACTTGCCAAATTATTGCAATATTCCATTTATTTCCAATTACCCTTGCAAATATTTCCCCATATACACCATATGTGCGCACCTTTTTTTTTCCACACCTGTATTGTTGATAAGTTCACTAAAATGCCTATAATTCATTAACCAATACACATACAAAGACCAAAAAACCTTATACAAAAAACCTTCGTATTGACGTCACCTTTCATGGGAAATTTCCAAAAACAAAATCGGTTCACTCATTACAGAGAACATCAATTTCATACACAATGCAACTTATTTGTATATACAGTATCCGACAAAACTATGCGTACCTTTTGTCAGTTAAAACAAACATGCATTGATTTTTGTTAATAGTTGACTGATATTTATTACTTATTGTTTTATTTTAAGATTAAGGTTGTACATGTTAAAAATGCAAATTAAAAAGTTCAGCTTCACTCTTATCAGTGTTATAGACGAGTTATCTGAAAGAACGTAATATTTTACAACGACAAAAGTATGCGTACTCCTCCTTTTTCATAACTTACCTTTTATTAATGACTTCAATACTTCGTGTTTCCACCTTTTGCGTTAATTACAGCCAAAAGTCGACGAGGCATACTATGAACTAAGTTTTGAAAATACGTTTCTGGTATGCAATTCCAGGCCATTTGCAATTTGGTAAAAATGTCTCTCTTGTTGGACTGGCAAGAGGTTCTATCAAGCTTATCATCCAGATATTCCCATAAATGCTCAATAGGGTTCAAGTCTGGGCTTTGGGCGGGCCATTCTAGAACCTCTATTGAGTTTTGACCAAAATATTCCTTAGCAACACGACTTGTATGCTTCGGGTCATTGTCCTGCTGGTAAATAAAATTATCTTGCAAGCCCATTTTTTGAACTGATGCCATTAAATAAGAACTCAAAAGCGACACATACGATTCTCCCGTCATTCTACCGTCTATTTGGACCAACTCTGATAAGCCTTTGTAACTAAAGCAGCCCCAAACTAATACGTTTCCTCCTCCAAATTTAATGGTTTTTTTAACACAGTCTGCTTTTAGTCTCTTGTTACTCTTTCGCCACACTCTTTCTCTCTTTTTTGAATTTTTGAACTCGAATTTACTCTCATCACTCCAAATAATCTTCTCCCAGAAACTCAAAGGCATGTTATAATACTTTTTGGCAAAAGCCAGTCGTGCTTTCATGTTCTTTTTTGAAATATGAGGTTTCTTAACTCTGAAATGGCTAGAATAATTCTGCTCATGCATTCTACGTTGAATCGTTCTTTCGGAAATTTGAATCGGCTGTCTTCACGTTCCGTAGTTACCCTTGGCCGTCCTGTTCTGGGTGCACTCTTGACGCCGCCATTTTTCTTAAAATTGCTTACGACTCTTTGGATAGTGGACTTACTCCTAGAATATTTTTTAGCAATTGCGCCATATCCCAGCCCATTTTTATGATCCGCTATGATAAGTTTTTTAAGATCAATGCTTATTTCCTTTGATTTTGGCATTATTCAAAATCAAACAATGCAAATAGCTATAAAATTGATATTTAAATTAATTTAAAAGATCAAAATGCGCCTGTTAATATTTTACCGTAAAAATATTTTAAAATTTATTAACACGCAAAACACTTCTCACTCTGCAACTACAAAGTACGCATACTTTTGTCGCGTGTTAAGCTTGACTGATTAGAAATAATTCACTGCAGCAAAACTATTGAAACCTAACGGGACTTACTTTGTGGCGTGATGTGTTACTTACATAGTCCCAAGAATACAACAACAAAAAGTTTCACACTTCGGAGACTTTAAAAAAAATATGAGCACAGAAGAGAAATCTAATTTCAGGGTATGCATAGTTATGTCGGATACTGTATATAGATAATAAATACATACATTAATTTTATTTTATTTCTTTGATGATCCATTTAATTTTTTATAAAATAAAAAGGAACAAAAATGATATTTAATGTAATAATTGACATTTTATTTAATAACTTAAAGAAGAAAAATTTATAAAAAAATGAAATGAACTTCATTGCAGCTTTAACCTCCTGGTACCCTGGGTATCATATTTGATACTTGCAATAAAAGATTCGTGACAACGTCATCTATTGAGTAATAGTGGAGCTTTCTTGTTGAAGGTTAGAGAATAGGCCATCTAGGCATAAATGATTACAGCTTTCGTCATTTAATTTAACTAATTTGTACTAATATGTAAATAAATTGATAACATTCAAATAGCCTGTTATTTTCCCTTCTGTGACCCAAAGTATCATATGTGATACCAACGAAAATCCTGAAGCAGAATCTTATTTCACATTTAATCGAACAATTTGCAATGTTGTAACATGAAATCACTCAAAAATGCTTGTATTCAAAAATTTTTTGCCCGGGTTCCAGGAGATTAAAGAAAATAAATCCAAAAAATTGATTGGACAAAAAAATTAATTTTTAATATGAGTATTATGTGATTTTTTAACAAACGCCCATGATTGGTCCTTATTTGAAAAAGTTTGTTACGCTAATTTTAGCTTCAGCACTGCCCAAAGATTTCCAAATGGGATTTTTGTCTGGGGACCGACTGTGCCAATTAAATAACGTAACATTGTTGTTCTGATAACAATCTGTAACCAACTTAGAAGTATGTTCGGTTCGTTATTTTGTTAATATATCTATTTAAGAGGCATATTTTCCTCACCATATGGCAACATTATGTTCTCCATTATATCTTTATACAGAAATTTATCCATGGTGTCGGAGATTCGATGTATTGGTCCAACACCACACCAAGAAAAACATCCCTCAACCATAATATTGACATCGACGCCCCCATGCTTAACAGTTTTTTTTGTGAACCGGATATGAAACTTCTTGCCGCTCCACAAAATGTTTCGTTACTCCACTAAATGTTGCGCCACTTCTTTTCCCCATCCGGTCCACACCAATTTAAATGATTTCTTGCAAAAGACAAACGCATCTTCAAATTTTTGTTTCAAAGAAATGGAACTCTTTGGCTATACGTCCATGCAAAATAGCAGACAGAAACTACATTAGCAATAACCGCAGAAATCACTCTGAAAGACTTAAACGGATCCTTTTTAGCCAAAGTGACAATCCGAATATCTGTTGCTTTTGCAGTTTTTATTGGTCTTCTGCGAGTTTTATTTTACGTTTTTCACTTTAAGCGCATTCTGCACAAAATAAACAGACCGACCAAAGGTTTCGGCAATGCAACGAAGAGTGGTGGCCCGAGTTTCATAATCAATCGCATTTCTTCAGGTGTGCTGAATGTGACTCACTTGCACTTTGTAAATACTTATTATTTTGAAAGTGAAAAACGCATTTTAGTGTAAAATATGAACATACACGCAGTGTCGCCAGATGAAATTACCACCAAAATTCTTTTAATTCTCACAAATTACCACACTCGCAAAATTCCTCAAATTACCACAAAATACCTCAAATTACCACAAAATACCACAATACCTCAAATTACCACAAAATCCCTCAAATTTTCTTTTGAGGTATTGTGGTATTTTGTGGTAATTTGAGGTATTTGCGGGTATTTTGAGGTATTTTCTGGTATTTTGAGGTATTTTTTTCTCACGCGTGGCAAATATCTCACATGTGTTATTTTTTTCCACGAGAGATATTTTTACCACAAAATACCATAGGAATTCTCACATCTCAGAATCGTTGAAAAATACCATAAGTACTATTTATCGTGCTTTTCTGGCAACATAGCGTACACGACTGTTGAGTGAAAAAAACGGTATTTTTTGTTGGTTAAAGCATTGCCATTGAAAGTGAAAAACGCATTTTAGTGTAAAATATGAACATACACGCAGTGTCGCCAGATGAAATTACCACCAAAATTCTTTTAATTCTCACAAATTACCACACTCGCAAAATTCCTCAAATTACCACAAATTGGCGGCCTCGGTAGTCGAGTAGGTAGCGTGCTCGACTGCTACCCCAGGGGTCCCGGGTTCGATTCCTGGCCAGGCCATGGTCCTACGCTTTAAAACCTTTCGCATTTGCAATTTTCTATCCTCCTTTCGAATCAACTGAAATTGAAAATTCATCAATATTTACGACTTGAAGTTGTAGTTGATGGTAGAGAAGTTTGTGGATGAGATTGCCTTATAACTTGAATTGACTGAGGTAAAGGCATAACACTTGCCTCTGATTCAAATTCACATGTTTCTTTGGCTTTCCACCACGCTTAGAACATCCTACACGTGTTTCACCTGATTGATCTTTCCTTCCCACTAATCTATCACCCCATTTCGAGCCAAGGCAGACTTGACTGAATAGGTATTCCACCTGAAACCCTTGGTTCAAATCTAAAAAAAAAAAAAAAAAAAAATTTGCGGGTATTTTGAGGTATTTTCTGGTATTTTGAGGTATTTTTTTCTCACGCGTGGCAAATATCTCACATGTGTTATTTTTTTCCACGAGAGATATTTTTACCACAAAATACCATAAGAATTCTCACATCTCAGAATCGTTGAAAAATACCATAAGTACTATTTATCGTGCTTTTCTGGCAACATAGCGTACACGACTGTTGAGTGAAAAAAACGGTATTTTTTGTTGGTTAAAGCATTGCCAGATTGAAATAATTATAACTAAACTCAGAGATAGTAGGGATATGATAGAAATTGAAAAATTTTTTTGATCTGCTAAATTTCTGACTATTAGATAAAATAACTCCAGCAAAATATGTAAAATTACTTTTTTTATCGAAACGACGTCCTTTTTATCGTAAAACGACGATTTGAAGTCACAGTTTTCCGGTAGCACTAATTACAGGGTGAGCCAAAACCCACCATGGGGCTTACAAGTTGAATAGCAACGATCAACGCCTCAGACAGGCCTGGAGGTCATATTGAACCTCCTCCCCTGGACGAGTTCATGAAAACCACTGCAACCAAAGCGACGTTTCGACTTAAGGAAGCTAAACTTTGGAGGCACTGGACTCATGGACACGCCTCTATACTCACAAAGTATAGTCCTGAGGATCTCGCCACCACCTCCGATTACATCACCCCGGAAATAGACTTTCGGCAGAACATGTCATTCTCCTTTCCAAAAAGAGAAGAATGGGATTCGAACCACCCTTTTAGTGAAGACGATATCAAGATCTTCACTGATGGATCCAAAATGGAGAATGGCACGGGAGCCGGAATCTACTGTAATACTTACACTGCAAATATCCCTGTCATACAGACTTCCAGATTACTGTAGTGTTTTTCAAGCAGAAATTTTTGCGATCGAGAAAGCAGCTACGACAATCCAATCAAGGAACATCAATCCATCAAGGATTACAATCTTTGTGGACAGCCAGACTGCGATAAAAGCACTCCGCAGCGAAACAACAAAATCGATATCTGTACTGAGCTGCCGGCAAGCTCTCACCAGAATCAGTCCTCCCCACAAGATCAATATCTGCTGGGTCCCCGGTCATCGTGACATAGAGAGAAACGAAATAGCAGACAGATTGGCTAGGGAGGGCTCTGAACTGGAAAGTAGTTCTGTGATTGGGTCGATCATGGCTCCAATCTGAGAATTCAAGAAGAAAATAAATGATAAAGCCAGAAATAACACAAATGGTCAAATAGAGACGACTGTGTTATCTCTCGCCATCTCTGGCCTAAACTCTGCGAAAAAAGGACCCAATCCCTACTATCAATGAGTAAAAATGAAACTCGCATCGTAATAGGGGTCCTCACGGGGCATTGTTGCATAGGCACAATGGCCTCGCGACTAGGAATCCCGTACCCAGACTTCAGAAGCAGAAGCAGAAGCTGTGGAGACGTCGAGGAAACAGAAACCATCAAGCATCTACTTTGCGAGTGTCCCAATCTCCAACAACGGTGGCTTCGTCACATGGGAAGCAGAGTGTACGGAGAACTGCAAGAGCTTGTGGACGTACCACTGATGGATCTTTTCAGATTTATACGGAGCACCGGTTGGTTCGACCAACCTTGCTCCAGTGACTAAGATTTTTATTTTGGTTTTGCTACATTTAGGTCCACAGACATAGGGAACCACAATGGACCAATAGGCCCCCGTGTAGGCAACATCGGGTTGTCCTTCCCTCTTAACCTAACCTAACCTTACAAATTTAATAACTTTTTCGTTTATATTTTTTTCTTTATTTTATTTTTATTTTTTTCAGATTATATAAATAACACCTGGAGAATAAATAATGGAGAGATTCACAACTGAATAAATAACCAGAATAATAGATTTTTATTATTTAAATGAAATGAACTTTATTGAAAATCTGATTATGAGTGATGAAGCTCATTTTCATTGGAATGGCTTTGTTAATAAGCAGAACTATAGGTTCTGGGGCTCTGAAAATCCAAGATCCATTCATCAACGCCAATTGCACCCCATTAGGTGTACAGTATGGTGTGGCATTACATCTGAAAATATCATTGGGTTTCTTTCTTCTACGAAAATGAAGATGGCAGTGCTGTAACCGTAAATGGAGAATAGTATCGGTTTATGATAGAACATTTTTTACGTCCTGCTTTTGAAAACAGACCTGAGATGTGGTTTCAGCAGCATGAAGCACTTTTAAGTCAAATTTTTGGAGAGCGAATCATTTCCAGAAATTCGGAAATTAATTGGCCAGATTTATAAGCACGCGACTATTTTCTTTGGAGTTATTTGTAGGAGCGAGTATATGTTAACAAGCCCAAGATAATGAACTCAAGGCCAACATTGTTGCAAAAATTGTAGCGCTACAGCCACAAATTTTAAAAAATGCTATGGAAAGTGCTATGGAGTGCTCTAAACTGGACTATCACTACGAAGCTGAAAACAGGGGTTCATTTAAATAACATTATTTTCCATACTTAGTGTACAAAAATTTCCATTTTGTATATTTTATAATCGGAAAAAATATATAAATGAAAAAGTTATTAAATTTTGTAACTCCATGGTGACTTTTGGCCCACCCTGTATAAGTAGTAAAGTATACGTTTTTTCCCATCTTATCCAATTATGCGACTTAAAAAGCGATAGCTTCAACTCATTTGAACCTCAGCGACACCGGGTTAATCAGCTAGTCGTCAATATAAATATTTTTTAAATGAATTTGTTTTTTAAAAATAAAGATCGAAAAAAACCATTATTTTTATTTTATTGCTTGCTGAAAAACTTGCAGAAATTTAATGCATTTTAACAAGGGTCACTCTATCGTTGCACAGCACGTCGTAAGCACCGCTAGATGCCCCGCTGATTGGATGGATACCTCAAACCATTGCTAATTTTTCTTAATGCCATCATAACGTCTAAAGTGTGGAATTTTTGAGGCAAAGAGTAGCGTATAATTAACACAAAAATACAACAACAGCAACAATAAGAAAAAATATTATATCAGCATTTGAAGTTAATATCGGAAAAATATTGTGAAGGCGTCTTAAATTGCAACAAGGAAGTCAGCCAAGCAAAAAAGTGCACTAAGCATTCCAATGCACTTTAACCACTTCACTTTAACTTCATCTTCTAGTCACAATTCATTCCACTCATACACATATGCACACCACTTATGTGAGTTGAACTGAAGGTACCTTTGTTGCATTATTTAAAAATTTTTGGATCATATCTTCTGCATATAAAAGCGCTTCTTATTTCTGACACCCCCTTCTATCCACTTGCAATACTTTTACTATTTTTTAAGCTATTCAGCTTGTGCATCACACGCGGAGGATGTTACATTCTATAAACATTAAGTCATTAAAGATGTTAACTGTTCAAATGGCTTTTCTCTAGCAACTATTTGTAACCCATCACTGGTCAGAAATGACTGAACAGGACTAATTCACTTTCTACTCTTTCTCAAATTAATTTCATGGTGGTTTGTTTCACTTTCATAATTAAATTTTGTGGAATTTGAATTAATTTATTTTGTTTCTTATTTATGGTTATTGAAAATTTAAACATAACTCGTAGTTTTATTATTTTTAAATTGATTTGAAAGCATAAATAATGCAGCAGGCATTTCAAGATCGCAATACACTTCATTATACTCCCACGTTTAAAAACGTAAAAGGGGTTTATTAATTTTGTCTCTCCGTTTATGACGCCCATAAGGAGGCGTGGTAGGTATAGAAAAGTATATATATTCTTGATCAACATCACCACCCGAGTCGATTTAGCCATGCCCATCTGTGTATGATCCGGTTACAGCCATAATTTTCGAGCTTTCATCACGAAAGTCGATATTTAAGCTTGTATATAAAAAATAAAGATCAAGTTCCAAAATAAGCCAAATCGGATGAAAACCACGCCTACCTCCCATACAAAATGACTTTATCAAAAAGGTAAAATCTGTTTAAATTCCGCAAAAATTAATATATGGACTTGAAATTTTGCATATGAGCTTTGATATTTAACATGTACTCAGAGTATGAAATTCAATTAAATCGAATATAAACTAGGCGATTTATTTCCTCCCATACACAGTGAGTTAAAAAACACAAAAGCGAATATTTTCCTTTAAAACTATGTTGAAAATGTTTTTACAAAATGCCCGCTGAGATACAAATTTGTATGAATATATTTCTAAAATAGCTTATTCCAATTCGAATTTTGTATTATGAAAGTCGGTCGTATTTCCTATTTATGAGTGCTTTGATTTGGCGATGATTCATTTTGAAGTTCAAAAATTTGAATATAAAGTATAACGAGTTGATTTTGATTAAAAATATGATAGTTTTGAAGTGAAAACCTATTAAATGACTGCTATCTAAAGAAAATTGTCGAATCATTTCCTTGGGCGTATTGGCCTAGTAAACATTTCAAAATTTGGGTCACATAGATCTGTGAAAATATTTCTCATACTTGTTTCAAAGACTTTCTGCTTATTTATATTGTAGTTTTTTCGAAAATATTTTTTCGAATATGATTTTTGAATAATTTTTTTTTCGAATTTGACCATATTCAAATATCTTGATCAGTTTATTTTTTCATATATGAAATTCTGCTTTTGCAGTTTTAATTTTCGTAATATTTATATATACACAGACATTTTCACGATAATCATACGAAAATTCTCGTAGATAGTGCATGCATATTTGTAAAAACGTCTCTGAGCGTCTTTGTGGGTAAGCAAGATTTCTTGGAATCGGCTGAACCTAATTTATAAACAAGCTTTTTCTGATTTTAGCTGTTAAATATTTTCATTTCTAAAAGCAATTTAAATTTAAAAATATAGGTATTTTTTCTTTCTTGAAAAGTCGTCGTTCTATCAAACATAAATATTTTTCTTATTGCTTTGATTAAATACTAGATAATATCTTATGCTAATGTTTTTTTTTGTTTTTCATTTCAGATGATTCAGTCCAGAGATATCGTAAAAAGCCGCGAGAAACCTTTTTTAGAGGAGCTCCTCCCAGAGATCTGTTACAACAGCTTTAAAAAATAATTATTTTTACAAATAAAAAACTTGAAAGCAAAGTTAAAAGTTACCACAATATGTACACTAAGGGAAATAACGCATATTAGCATTATCCACGCCTGTGTATAAATTTTATTAAAATATTTACGTGGATAAATCAAATGTTTTCCTTACAACTCGTTTTTTCCCGTATTTGAATTTTACTTATACCACACACGTACACACATATTCCATACAAGCAAGCAGCAACAGCATCGCACACGTACACACATACTCCGACAAGCAGCAACAGCATCGCACTCTGTTCCTGCAGTTTATTTCTTGCATTTGCAGTTCTTATAGTTCTCATTTAGTTATTGCTGCAAGGGTAATATAGTATGCATGTTTGGCAAAGAATTGAAATTATGTAGGGTGGAGTGACAACTCGGTATTTTCTCAAGAATGTCTTGAACCGGTTGTCATTTACCTACATATTTTGCTTCTAATTTTTGTATTTTGTATATTTATTTTTTCTCCCTCTAGTTTATACTATTTTTGACATTTGGTGCCCTAATATTGCACCAACTGTCAAAAATAGTATAAATTAGAGAACAAAAAAGTGAAGCGAGAATAAATCATACAGGCAAATGGCATTTGATGGACGAATTATGAAGAAAATAATACTATAAAACCATTAATAACATATTCAATTTGAATATGTTGTTTTTTTAATTCAATATTTTTATATAAATTTTCTTTAAATGCGATAGTTTATTTTCAAATAGTAAATATTTGAAAGATATTTTAAAAAAATTCGTGCATAATTTTAATATATTTTTTATTAATTCTGTTTAAATATTTAAATATTTCATTTAATTAAAAAAGTATTCAAATAAATTTTAAATATTTACGTAGTCGATTTATGCAAATGCGTTATTGGTGCTTTTTGGATAAATTAAAAAAGTTTTTGGATAAATTTAATATTTTTCCCCTATTTTTTTAGTGTATATATATTTTCACCCCGATAAATTAAAACGTCTTCTCTTTTTTGAATTCTTTTTTGTCTTCCCTAATCCCTAATCATGAAAAGAGATAATCCCACAGTATAATTTTAATTTTAAAAAGTTGAAGAAATCTTATACGAAAAGAATATTGTTTCTGAACTTTAAATTTATCTCTTGGAATTTGCTTTAAGAATTCATGTTCATAATTCACTTCCAATCTTGTTTAATTTAGTTTTTTTCAATGCACGCCTAAATTTAGAGGGTGAGATTTTTATTTTAATAATTCTTAACGAATTCTTATAAAAAATATCGTCACTTCAATTTATATTGATTTGATAGTTTCGAAAATGTTTCCTTCCTTCCTTCTTTCCCTATTTCCTTCCTTTCTTCCTGCCTTCCTTCCTTCTATCTTATCATTATTAAATTTTGAAACGTAAACATATCGACATTTCTGCTTTTTATTTGAAAATTTATGGTATCAATATTATTTTCATTTAATATTTTGAAAAATTTCGAACCTGAAAACTTTTGAATATTCAAGAAAGTTTAATACTTAATAGTCTTAAAAGTTTTTTTTTCTTTTTTCAGAAATACCTTAAAAATCAAGCCACGTTCTCAACTAAAGAAATGCTCAACGTTTTTCTTCTTATCCACATTTATGTTTTTTTTTTTTTTTTCTCAATTATCAAAAAGTGGAGCAAGCAAATGCTATAAGATTCTTGTGTTAACTAAGTGTGAACATAATTTTATGCACTCCACTTAAATGAAATCTTAATCAGTGTTGCCTTCAAAGCAGCAACAAAATAACTTACCATGTTGCTCGCTTTAAAATGTTTGAATACTGCCCACTTAAGTGTTGCCACATGATCCGGATGTGCCTCCTTTTGCAGCGACTTTTTTTTTTTTAACAGAACAATTTGTTTATTTTTCATTTTTATTACATTTCGTGCTGGATTGACGAACGGCAGCAATATTTTTCATTATCTGCACTAATTGATGAAATGAGAGCAGAAATCGAACAAAGCGCTCCACTTGTTTTCATTTTATTGAGTAGTTTTTATAATATAAACAGACATTTTGAAGATTGTGAAATTAGTGCTTAAGTATTGTGTGTGTGTGTTTTTTTTTATAACAAAAGCTGAAACAACAGGTTGTAAAATTCTTGCAACATTGAATTTTTTTATTTTGTACAGTTTAGTTTTATATATAAAACGAAGTAGTTTTAGCAGAAAAACTAATTCAGTTAGCTGTAAAAGCTGATGGTTTATGGATAAGATTCTTTATTAAATTATGCAATCCAATTCGTTGAGCAAAGTGATTTTTTCTGGTTTCTTGGCAGTTAATTGAGTAGAGCGTTTTTACTTATCAGATGTTTTAGGTTCAATTCATGGTTGCCCAAAATATCAGGAGCTAGCGCTGCGCTTTCCCTTTCGTTTGGAATTCACGCCTTTCCAATAAAAAATTATATTTCCGTCCTTTGGCAGTATTTCGTTTTGGAATGCCGTCTGAAAAATGTACTTTAATAACGATCTGATAATTTCTTTAAAATTTCTTCTTACTTTTTTACACGTAAAAATGTACTTAACCTTCGAAAGGTCTTGAAAAAATGTAACCAACCTTTTGAATACCATGAAATTATTTTTTATAAATCTATTTATGCCTATTTTATAATATCTCTTTCATTGAAACATTTAACATATATTCTCATGTGACATGCTTCATTATTTCAATTAATTTATGCTTCTGAATTCCATTAAAGGAAAAACAAAAAAAATTTTATAACATAAATAAGCCTCCGAATATATTCGTTACTAATTTTAATGAGTTTCTAGCTTCTCCAGATATTAAATAATTTTCTTAATGAAAGTGGAAGTAACGCCTTCATATCACGCCAATCAATACCATTTATACTCACATGAGATATATGTGCCTTTACCTTAAAAGGTTTGATAATAAATTTAAACTTAATTAATTTAATTCCCAAAGACATTAAAAATTCATTAATATAAAACCTATTCTTAAAAGATAAAAACATACATATAGGTACTGCCCACTAATTTTGATACTTAACTAAATACTCTCAACACCATGACTTACTCCATTGAACCCCACTCAAGTCTAGTCTCAGATATGTTGCTTATCCTCATATATTTTAATATTGATTAAGACCGAAATTTGTGGGATTAACTAATAACTACCATCTCAAAAAAAAAAAAAAAAAAAAAAATCAAAACTTTTACTTTCTCATTTTGTGTGATAATTTATATTGAGTTGACTTCCTCTTTTGGTGTTTGAAATCGAAAAATGTTTAACTTAATTCATTATTAAATTAAGAAATAATCTTAAATTATGGCAATCTCTGATGGTTTTGTTGGAACGTGTTTCCAAAATGTCCGCATTTTTTGGTGCATTTTTGTTGTTGGTTTTTATTGTTTACAATACATTAATTTAGTAGTAACAACATCTTTTATCTGATTGCTTATCAGTTTTTGACGTTGTCACGCATGCTGTTGTTGTTTTCTTTAGGGTGGTAGTGCTGTTGCTAGTTGTGATCTTTTATTGTTGTTGGTTGTTTTGTTATTGTTATCATTACGACTTTCGCCTAATATTTCTCTGTCTCGCTGCTGTACCTTCCACGGACATTGCGTTGCATGCAGCTTAAATGCTTCAAAGTCGGAAAGCCATGAAAGCCTGCGCAGCTCAAAATGATGTCAAAACTTTTGATTTTTTTCTTATCTCTCAGAGTTATATAGGAAATTTACTGAAACGTTGTGCCAAAATATTTGGCTTTTGACCTGCTGCGCATGCGCTTTTCGTCCACTTATTCTTTTTATTATATTTCTTTTAGTAAAAACGGGTTATTTAATAAATGTGAGAACGAAAAAGTGAAATTTTAAAATTTCATTGTAATCGATTTTTATGCATACAATTGCAATATCATGCAAGTAAATCGTGTGAAGTTTTTGAAATAATTATTGTTTTTTTTTATTACAACTCATTAAATTTTCATGCCGATAGCATGGAATGAGACCCTTTCTGACTGGTACCATTGTTAAAAATAAAAACCATAAGCATGTAAGATTATTTTAAACTTAATTAAAAAAAAAACCAACGCCAATAAAACAAATGTAAATTAAAAAAAAACAAAAATAAATAAATAAATAATAAATAATAAGTAATAATAACAAACTATAGAAAACAATAAATAATTAAAAAAAAAAAGAAAAATAAATACTCAATAATTATAAATTAATAAAAAATTTTATTATGACGATGTTATATTAGTACTACAATAATATAAATAATAAGAATAAATAATACTATTAATAAAACTAATCCCAAATTAATAATTCCAGTAAATTCTCATAAAAGCTCTTAAATAGATGTAAACAAAAAATAAACAAAAGACCAGAAAAAAAAATGAAGAAATAACACAAAAAATAAAATGGTATTAAAATTTAAAATAAATTAAAGCTTAAAAAAATAACGCATAATAATTTCTTAAAAAACAATTAAAGAAAACAATAATACAAAAACTTAAAATACGACACAAAAATAAAAAAGAAAAATAAAAATAATAAAAAATTTATTTCTAATAAGAAAAGAATTCGAATAAGTAAATAAAATTCTTAAATATTTTCATAATATAAACAAAGATTTGTATAAACACACAAAATATACTCAAAAAGATCAAAATATTGAATAAAACTTTTTAAGATTATTAAAAAGATTTTCATAAATTAAAAAATTAAATAAAAAAGTATAGACAAATTTTCAAAAATATATTAGAAATCTTTCAAACAATAAAAAAATACTTAAAACAAGAAAACAGCTAAAACAAAATTAGAAATGTAATTAAAAACTAAATGAATAATTTCATTTTTAAAACTTTAACTAAAAATTTTAATTTAACAATTTAAAACTTAATTAAAGCTTAAACTTGACTACAAACTTAATTTAAATTTAATTAAAAACTGAATATAAAAATAAAATAAAAGTGTAAAAATAAAATAAAAATACAAAAAATAAAATTAAAATATAAAAAACAAAATAAAAATGTAAAGAATAAAATAAAAATATAAAGAATAAAATAAAAATATAGTGAAATGTGTAAAAAATATTAAATTAAAATATATCAAAAGTTAGAGTAAAAAATTTTACTTTTAGTAGTTTTTACTAAAAAACTTAAATTTTTAAAAACCTTAAAAAATGAAAATAAAAATTAAAAATAAAACAGTATTAAATAAAAAATTAATAACAAAAATAAAAACAATTAATAAAAAAACTAAAAAAAATTCGAAATAAAACTAAATAAAAAAAAATATAAAATGAAGTAAAATTAAATAATAAAAAAAATATAAAATGAAATAAAAAATAAATAAAAAATGAAATCAAAAATAATAAAAAATGAAAGAAAAAGAAAAATAAAAAATGAAATAAAAAAAAAATAAAAAATTAAATAAAAAAAATGAAATAAAAAAATGAAATAAAAAAAATGAAATAAAAAAAATGAAATAAAAAAAAAAAATAAAAATAACAAAATAAAATAATGAAATAAAAAAATGAAATAAAAAATTGAAAAAAAAAATTAAAGAAAAAAAAAATGAAAGAAAAAAAAAAATTAAAAAAATGAAAGAAAAAAAAAAATGAAAAAAATGAAAGAAAAAAAAATGAAAGAAAAAAAATAAACAATAAAATAAACAATAAAATAAAAACTGAAATAAAAATAATAATAAAATATATAAATTACAATATTAAAATAAAATAAAAAACAAAAAAGATAAAATAATAAAAAATTTTATAAATTAAAAAAAACGATTGAATTAAATAAAAGAAAATTAACCACAGAAAACATTTCAAATTAATTTCTTAAAAAAAAAAAAAAAAAAAATAAAAAAAAAAATATACAAATGAAAAATAGAAAATGTTTTTAATTCCAATTTAATACATTTTCTTCTTATTATGGTTTCATATTAAAGTCCGAAACTAATGGCAAAGGTCATATGGACAGATATTATTATTTACAGATTTTTGACCATATTGAAACGACAGTTTGTTCGGAAGTATGCGAAATCTATTTCGAAAACTTTACCTTAACTAACTTTGCTTTCAGACATTTAGCAACTCCAGAATAAATCAATGATAAATGACTTAAACTTTGTTATGTAAACGTGAATATACTTTGAAATTGAAATAAAACAAAACTTACTCTAATTGAAAAATTTATCACTAAGCTATATTTTTAAGCCTACAAATTTGCTGCTTACCTTGGCTCACCGCACACACACACCTTAATTAGTAATTTTCAGACATTGCCCGCCATTTAATAAATAAAACACACAACAATGAGTACTCTTTGTGAATGTATCTATCAAATAAATAAACAAAACAAAAAACACTTGTTTATACTAAACAGCAAAATAATGTAAACACACTTGTTTGTTTGTCGGTTACTCAACAAGTATCACGCTTGAGCTCGATTTGTAAACAAAAAACGGAAAAAATTTGATGAAAATAAAAAAAAAAAAATACTAAAATAGAATAACACCAGCCAGTGACTAAATTATCGCGCACGTTTTAGCTAAATGCACTTAACAGAAAATTCGTTTCGTATCTTAAGCACGAAAGACAAACGCAAAAGCAAAACCAATAATTTATGCAAATGAAAATTAAGCTCAAAACCAATGCGTACCAAATGCAAAACTAAACATTGACTGGATCTCTGAACTGTGGCCATAAAACCGAAGCAAAAGCTTTGTAGACTTTGGCTAGATTGTTCGTCGTTTTTGTTGCTGCAGTTGTTTGTGTGAGTATATTTGCTGCTACTATGTATCTCCGCTAACAAATAGAATTTTTAAAAATGTAAAGTATCCGCACGATGCTGCAATCATTTCGTTTTTTTCACATCTAATTTACTCTCAATCTACTATCGTTTTAAAAATATTTAAATAATTTGAATTTTTTATTTTAATTACTTGAATTGAAACCAAAAGAATAACTTTGTAACTGCCAATCGTAAACTTTTTGTAGAAAAAAATGTTTGTATTAAAAAGCTAATTTGTTGACCCAGTCTGTGATACAGGAGTTCAAAACTTTATTTTTCTTGAGTTACAAAATTGTGGCAGTTTTATTTGTTTACTTAATTTTTATAATTCTTAAAAAACATATTTTTTAAGAATTATATTAAGAGCTTTATGCCAAATATTCTTGGTTTGTTAATTTTGAACTACATCAAATATATTCTAATAGTGCCTATTTTTTCAACTGCTAATTATAATATAATTTGAAAATTTTTAACATTTAACAAAACTTGAGCATAACAGAAAAATAAAATTTTATTTCTTCTCTTTCCTCTGTTTTAGAACTTCACTTTGACACAATCTACAAATTGGGTAATATTGAAAATTGAAAAAAAAAAAAAACAGAAATACTAAAATTTTACAAATTGATACTAAAGCAAAATTTGGTATGAATTCACTGAATTTCGTAATTTTTGCAAAACAAAAATAAGCAACAAAAAATGTTTACCATTAATGTTAACATCTCTAATCATGAAAAAAATTATACCTATAGAAATGATAGTCTAACGAGTGGCTAAATTTCTTCAAAAATTTTTAAAATAGTGCAGAAATATTTATATTTGTTATCCTTAAATCTGTTCCTCTCATTTGAGTACATGCATAAAATATATATTTTTTAAGGGAGGTCCATAAAGCCCCAAAACCAAAATAACTTTGCAGGCATATTCATTGTTATTTTTTTCATTTTAATGCAGTATTTCTGCAAAGCTAAGATGATTAGTACCCATTTTATTTTATTTTATAATATTTACTTTATATTATAATTCAATATTTTTCTTGTTCCTTCGATTAAATGCTAAATAATATCGTATTTTCATTTTTGTTTTTTTCATTTCAGATGTTTCAGTTCAGAGATATCATGCTTAACGCAAGACACCTTTTTTTGGTAGAGCTCCCAGAGATCAGCGAGAACAGCTTTAAAAATAATTATTTTTACAAATAAAAAATATAAAAGTAAAGCTAAAAGTAACCACAATATGTGTATACATTTTTACGCTGTTAAATTAAATATGTTTTCTCTGGAAAACTTTTTGGCCTATTGACTGCATATAACCCTTTAAATTAAGAACGCTCACTTTTATGTGATTATGATTTGAATTCACTGGACTTTTTTCTATAAAGTTTTTTGGAAAATAAAGTATACACTTATATTCCAAATACCCTCCACATATCAATGAAGAAAATGAACGCGCCATTGACGAACTAATTGAAAGTAATATCAAAATAATGAATGACAAGACAACAGGTTCGAACTGGGCATTCCTCGGATGTCCTCTTCTATACATGAATTCCATGTTTCTTTATATTTATGTAAAAAAAGGATTCTCCAATAAATAATGGCTTTTATTAAAAAGCTAAAATGTCAGGTGTTTTCGGTACAATCTACATATCGATAACATACGATATATTACACTTCCATTTCGTATACGTAGACATATAACTATTATTATTTGACTCAACCTTTATCAGATGCTTGATAGCGTACTTTTCAAGTTCCCTTCGCTTAAAGAGTAGGAATAGGAGCACAAACGCACTTAGGTGCAGAGCTGCCAGGTGACGGGATTTTCCCCTTTTTCGGGATTTTTCGTACAAAACGGGGAGGCGGGGAAAACATTGATAAAAACGGGGAAAATTAAAAATAAAATAGCGATTGAAAAAATGTATCGGTTTTAAGAAAAATCAACTACAATTTTTTATTTTAATTACATCCATTTTTTGTTGGCCATTTTTTACAAAGCTGAATGTGTCATATATGGATATAATAGAACTAACTTTGAAGACTTTTGTTGATTGTTTCATGCGAAAGGAATACATTAATATAGTCATAATAGTATTTTTGATGTAGACTTAAACGATTTCGATACTTTTTTAAGGAGCTATATAAAAGGCCTCTCATAGATAGGAAAAATTAAAAATAAAACTTTAAGCTTAAAAATATTTTCACACGTTATTTCGGATCAATCCGAGTTGAATGATTTCGACCAAGAATATATAAAAAAAAAAAAAATAAATAACTGGCCATTTCAGCCCTTGAAAGGACTTTGACCTAGCTTCTTAGGATCAATTGTGTTGTGCGTGTTATTAAGTTTGTACACAATTGACCGAGAAATGGACCTACATGCTTAACGCCGACTCCGAACGGCGATGAACGAAATGTTCTTATTCTCAAGAAGCTTTACATGGCATTTTTGATTACTCTCTGAGGTTTGCCATTGTCTGCAGAGAGGTGGCAGCCGTACAGAAAAATTATTTTAATTCAAATAATTTTCTGTCGCTGCTGGGATTCGAACCCGGGTTTCCAGGTTCGTTGACAAAGCGGCCACGCACTTTAACCAACTACGCCACGGACGCCACTTATAGAATATAGACCAAGAATATAGATCGTTAAAAAATATAAATTTTTCAAATATATCATCAGATATGATCCAGGAATTCTGGAAAGAAGTTATGTTTTTCATTGATTCAGATATTTAAAAAAAAAAAAAAAAATAGTGTCGTGTATTTTTTGCTTTCCTTATAGCGGGGCAAGTGCAGAAATTGCTTTTTCAGCTATTAATTTAAATAAAACAAAAAAAGGGAACTTTCTTGACAATACCACTCAATGTAGAACTCTCCGCAGTAAATCTATATATATAAACATGGAGCTTATGTTTGTAAGGCCGCAATAGACTCCTAAACTACTCATCCGATTAGCATGAAAATTTGTGTATAGAAGTTTTTTGGTACGGTGCATGTTTGTGGGCTATCAATTTTGATCCACCTTGAACACCAGAGGGCGCTGTAGTACAATTTTTTACAAAACTGCCTAAAACTCATAAACTGCTAATGTGATTAGAATGAAAAGTGGTATACAGTGGGTTTCATGTACGTTGAGTGTTCTGCTGCTATCGTTTTTTACCTATCTTGAACACCAGAGGGCGCTATAGTACAAATTTTTTACAAAACCACCTAAAACTCTCAAACCGCTCATGCGATTAGAATAAAAATTGGTATATAGTAGTTTTCAGGTACGATGAGTTTTTCAGCACTATCTTCTTTGACCCACCTTATACACAAGTTGGTGCTGTAGTAGAAATTTTTTACAAAATCGCATATTTTAAGTTGTTTTCTTAGGTTACATGTGCAAATATTTACAAAATATTAAATATTTCTTAAATTTAGTAAAATAAAAATAATTTCCGTTATTTTCACATCAAACTATGAAAAATTTTACTACAACGATATATTTAATGCAACATCGTTGCTCAAAAATAAGAAAAAAACAATCAGAAATTTAATTTTGCGACTTTCGAGGCAAATATCTCCGCTGCTTTTGCATACATTTTGTTAAATTTTTTTAACATTTTAACAATTAAAACAAGGCCTACCCCTTGATTTTTTCGAACAAAATTTTTTTTTCCAATATTGTGTTTTTATAGTTTTGAAAAAAATATACAAGCTAAAAAATTAATTTATTAGAAAAAATTATCTAAGTATCTCTTGCCAATCAAAAGCTATAGCGAACAATGTTTATCCAAAATATATATACAAAAAGCAAAACGCTGTCTGTGTGATGGCTGGAAACTTCAAAATTACTTAGCCGATAGAGCTGAAATTTTGGCAGTACATTTTTTTCAAGTACGAGATGGCTTAAATTTCTGTCACACCCCCTTTTACCGCCCACAAATCAATAAAAACGCTGTATTTCCTACGGTTTTCGTCGATTGGGCTACATTTTGGTAATTTAGTCTGTATGCTTACTTTCGGCAATTGTACTAAAACAGGGTAATGTCCATCTACTAGAAAACTGGGATGAGCATTACATAAGAGGGTGTGGCTCCGCCCATACAGTTAAAATTAATATTATCGAATAGCTTTGAAAGTAAAAGTAGCAATACTTACATACAAACTCAAAATGGAGTTACTATTTGGTGATCTCCTCCTACTGGGAAACTGTAACGGGCAGTGGAAAGTAACAGTGGTGTCAAACTATGAGTCTAAGAAAAGTTTTGAATACACCTATTATGTTCCCATATAGTTGCAGGGTGCAGCAACGCGCGCCGGGAAAAGGCTAGTCTTTAATGAAATATAAAAATTGCTTTGCAATTGAAATAAATTCAGAATTATTAACTTTTTAAAATAGAAATAATACACATACTCTTGTTAACTTGGTTTGATAATATGTATAACAATATGTATATTTCAAATAATTTCTAACAAGTTTTTATAATCTCAAAAACGTAACGTTCGAGTCAAAATACAATGTCGCTTAAAATTTTAATTTTTTATTTTTCTTATAGATACGTACGTTTTTCCTGTTTGTATTTATTTTAGTTTTAGCAAAGTGAATTAATGAACTTCTTATTTCTTTAAATTGCTATTTATTAAACAATTTAAAAACCGGGAAAAAAAACGGGGAAACTCGAAGTTAAAAACGGGAAAAAAATTAATTTGTATGCAAAAATAGGGATTTTTTCCTTGAAACCTGGCAGCACTGCTTAAGTGTTAGTTTAATCAGGTTTTAGTTAAATCAGGCTTTAGTTCACTTTCATTTCATATTCTGCACTTACACCCAAGTAATATAAAGTTTTACTTGAATAAATATATTTGAAGGTTTTTAAAAACAAAAAAAATATACTTTCTACACACATATTTTTTTATTACAATAGCCCCTGTTTTTATTAGTCCCGTAAATCGAATGTGATTAAAAGCGCCTAAATTTTAACAAAAACTGCATTATTGAAAAAATTTTAATGGAATCATTAAATTTTATTGCACAAACGCATTAAACAACAGCAACGGTAAAGTTCATTGTAACAATTACAACAAATCGTGCACATAAATATGTTTCACTGCAACCGAAAAACATGCAACAATAAAGTATTAAACTTGAAATTTATCTCAAATATTCGTTTGACTAAAAAGCAACGGAGTACAAACATATGCATCTCATTTGCTACGCATGCGCAATCATCATGTTCGTTTCATTACAACCATCGTTGCTTCGTCATAGCACTGCGTTTGCGCAGCTCAACCAAACATTTCATTTTATGACGATTTCTTTGTTTATTTTGTCGTGTCAACAATTGCCAAATTATAAATGAGTAAAAAAAAAGATAAAATGGTTTTTTTTTCATTCAACAGAAAATGACTTAAAAATATTGGCGGCATGATTTTCGTTCAGCAGAGCAAAATAAACAAGACAGTAAAACTGGGAGACGGATAAGCATTTCGGCTGTGTTACGACTGCAAACAGTTTTTTATTCGTTGCTGCTAGAGTTCAGTTAATTCAACTTTTTATTTTTTTTTTATTGCACAAGACAACAAATTTTTTAATTAACTTCTACTAAGATAAATTCTAAATATAGCGCAAAGAAAAAAAAAAAAAAATCAATAAAGTCTCAATATTGCGCAACATTTTTGATTGAATAATGTTGACAAATATTGTGCAGAGTTTTTGTGAATGAAGTCTTAACTTTTGCAGATATTTTTTTATTGAGCCCGTAAAAGACACAAAATTAATTTTTATGCAAATAATAGTTGAGTTTATCTTAGATATTATGGGGCTTAAACGCGAACAAAGATTGTATTTTTGTATCTCTTAGATTATATAAATATTTGTATAACAACAGCGTGTGAATATAACTTAATATTCTTGTATATATGTTGAATTTAAAATGTTCAGCAAATTTCTGACAGCTTGAATTTTTAACAGCTCAAAGATTGCCTGGATAGCCGGCTTGTTCAATAATTTATGCAGTTCAGACACGAAACGTAAAAAATAAATTAAAATAAATAAAAGCTGAGTTTGAATGAACGCCAGTTGAAAATTTCCGAAACCTAGACGACTCAGACTGTGTTTGGCGCTTGCATGCTACCATTTTATGAATTAGTTGGTAAAACAATAAAATAAATATCATAATAACCTTGAAATTAATGTCATAAAAATAACCGGTTTCAAAAAGTCACTAACAACTACGAACATAACAAAAAACAACGGAAAGAGGAAGACTTAAACATTTAGATAAAGTTATGATAAGCGCAAAATATGTGATATTTGTGTCTGTTGAAGTGTTTGTATTCGATGATTATTATTTATCGTAAATTGAACAAAAAAGAGGGGTTTGTTAAAAAAAAAAAGATGCAAAAAGCATAAAGAAAAAAAAAAGTTATTCTCAACAAAGCAAGTTAAATCGAATGTTATAAAAATATAATTAACATCTTGACTTCGATTTATGTTTAAATAAAGTATAATGCTTCTTCAGGTTTTTTTCAATATTTTCTTCAATGTTTTCTATATATTTTTTTTTTAAACCTAAAATATCAGCACAGTGCTTCTCAAACGTACTTTTACTCTACACATTTTTCCAAGAGAAAAAAATCTAGACATATTCCGGTTCTTGTGAATATGTGACTCTAATACTTCTCAAACTTTTTTTCAACTTGCCAGGTTTCGCAAATTCTTCGTTCTAGTTATTTTTAAACTGGGTGAATTTTCAGTTCTCATCAAACTTTATTGACATATCTTAAGGTTATTTAAACTATGTTTCTGTAATATTTTACAACTTAATTTTCTAACTCATACTCAGGATTGCATCTGACAGGAATTAAAACCTTTCCAAAATAGTACCCGAAATCTTTCAAATAATTCAGGAATCAATGAGATAGTAAATATGAGATAGTAAATATGAAATAGTTCCTTACCAAAGGTATATTTTGATAATTTTGAAACGAAACAAAAAGTAAAAGTATCAAGTGTTCACAACAAAAGTATCACAAACAAAACGAAATACTACAAAAAATTATAAAAGTACCAACACGAGAAATACGAGTAATAATAAAACGAACGTGTGGTGATGGTACAAACTATGAAGATTTTAATAGCAAGTTTCTTGTTCTATCGCATTGGAATATATCTTTAAACTGTATTATAACACTGCATGTACTATTACACTGTAAAATAATCTAAAAACAAAATCATTATACATAATTCAAAATAAAAAAATAAAAAAAAAAATAACAAATAAGAATGAATAAAAAAATAATATAATCATTAATTTTTTTGTGTACCATATTTCGTAATTGGTAGTTTATTGCTAAGATTGGGCAAGTTTTTTAATGTCACAAAATGATAAAATCATTGATACCCGTGCTGTAATCATAAGGTTCTTCATTAAATAAAAAACTAAATGAAATGCAGTGAGAAAAAAAAATAAAAAATCAAAAGAATACAAAATCAAACAAATATAAAAATTAATAAAATAAATAAAATAAATAAATAACGACATAAAAATTCTAAAGTGAATAAATAACAAATAAAAAAAAACACAAAACATATAAATCAATAATAATAACATTAACACCAACTAGAATTAAAATTATAAAAAACATAAACAAAAAATTTTGGAAAAAAATTAAATAAACACAAAAAGGAAATGACTACAAAAACAATATAAACACTAAAATAATTCACACAAAAATCTAAATAAACATAAATCCAAACAAGTAATAATCAAAATCAACAAAAAAAAAATTAAAAAAACAAAGATTAAAGAAAAAATAAAATAAATAAAAATGATAAGAATAAATAAAAATAAATAAAAATTGTAAGGAAAAATTAAAATAAATAAAAATAATAAATAAAAATAATCAAAAATAAACAATAAACAATTATAAATAAAAAAAAAAATAAAAATAAATAAAAAGTAGAAGGAAATAAAATAATAAAAAATAAAATTAAATAAAATTATGTAGCAATAAATAAAATAATAACAATTTAAAAAAATAGAACAAAATAAAAATAAATACGATTAACAAAAAACAAATAAAAAATAAAAATTATGAATAAAATAAATACTAGAAGTAATAAAGAAAACTACCAAATCTAAATAAAATATATGCAAAAAAAATTCAAATAAGTTCAAATAAAGTTCAAATAAAGTTCAATAAATTATAATAAATAAAAAGAAATGTAAACATAACACCAACCCTGGATAACAGATATTAAATATAAAAAATTAAATGTAACATTGATTGAATATAAAGAAAAAATTAAATATAAATAATAAAAACACTCAAAAATTAAAAAACTTATTAAAAAAAAAAATAAAAATCTAAGAAATTAGAAAAAAAAACTCAAAATTTAAATAATAAAAAATTAATGATAAGAAAAGGAAAAATGTGAAAAAATAAACTTTTAAAAATTGTAAATATCAAAAAATAAACGAAAAATAAAATTGTTTATAAAAAACATTTAAAAAACAAAATTTAAAAAATTAAAACAATTCATATTTAAAAGAAATATAAAATGAAAACCCCTAAAAATTTAAAAAAGAAACAATTTTTTATAATAATAATTCCATATAATAAATAATTCTATCCAATGTCAAATTTTTTATTATTATTTTTCTTTTTTTTTGTGAGAAAAAAAGCAATGAGTTTTCTCATAAACATATTTAATTTGTAAATTAAAATATGATTCCCAACGTGTTCTTCAAATCAATCTTGTTATAAGTTTAAAAAAATCCGTTAGCATTTACTAATTTAATTTGAACTTCTTATTTAAGAAGTAAATTAGGTAAATATTAACATCAATAAGCAAATTTCAAATTATAGTAGTCATAATGGCAATTATGAATCAATTCATACACGTGTTTGTAATGACTTATCTACAAGTTTTATTAACAGATATCGCATCTTGTTTACTTTCAATTGTAAATATTGGTCTTTTGCGAATAATAATGATATCATTTCACGCGATAATTCTGGCGATTTTGTATTATTTGCGAAAAGTAGCACATAAGTGCAGAAATCTATTCATAAAACTTGATCAATTAACGATAAACAAATAAGAGCAGTGTCTCCTTTAATTTACAGACAGAACTTCAATTCGATACTAACATTTTTGGGCTGAGTTAAGGAATTGAAATCTGTGTTTCTTACATATGATTGATTAATACTTGATTATTTGATAAATTTGAAATTGGCTTTTATAACCATTTTGTTTGTCTGGAATAATAATTCTGTTTTTTTTTTTTTTTTTTTTTTTTTTAAAGTTCTAAATTAATTAGAAAAAGTCAGTTTGTCATTCGGATTTATAAATTAGAGCTTTTCGCAAATAATCTGACAATATGTTTGAATAAAATTAATTCAATAAACTTATTTATGGAACTTAACGTTCAAAATCCTCATAAAAATCAAGTTTTACTGGATTCATTAGAAGATATCAAGGGAGAAAAAACATGATATTATTCAAACCATGATAAACAGAATTTAAAAGCATTAACATTCCAAACTGTCTTCAGAGGTTGACAAATATTTATGTGTTCGCTATAACTACACGTGAGGCAATATAATTTCGCTTGCCTTTTATATGATTTCCCCCTCCCTCACTTGCCGTCATTAACAGAACAACACCAGCCAGTCACAGTACGTTCCCTGCCTTCAAAAAGCTAAGCAACTTAATGTGAGGATTAAAAAAAGAACATATCGCTCACAACTGCACCCACTTTAGCTATGTTTGGGTTTGCTTTTTTATTTTTTGTTGTTGTGCTGTCATGAGTAGATAACGATAGCTTACCAGCAACTAAAGAGCAATTCTTATGTAACTATAATATGTGCTACAGTATGTTTGTTTGTATGAAGTTGTGTATTTTAAGACATGTTGCTGAATGAGTTAAGTAAAAGAAGCATAATAGTAATTCTTCAGAAAACTTTTAGGTTGTTAACGCGTAACTTCAGTACACAACAATTAATTGATTCACACTCATTTAGAGCTAAAGTAACCAGCTTGTTCAAATGTTGCAGGAATTTTTATTGCTATGCAAAAGTTTTCGCAGTAAAGCTGGTCACCCTAATGTCTACGCATGTATTTAAAAAAAAAGTCTTTAGAAACGCACACCGTATCGCACAATCACAGCCATTTATTAATGCAGCTCTAAGGAATTTTGTCTGTTAGCAAAGACAGCAATAAGAACAACAGCAATTACAACAGCAATTTCCCCAATATACTATAAAACATATTTTTGTCTTACTTGAGAATGCATTCAACTATCTGTTTGTATTTTATTTTTCTAAAGCACAAGATTTCAATTAAAGCTGTTATCTAATTCTGACTCATATTTTAAGTATTTGTAAAAATATTTTTTTGCTCTAATTGAAAATGTGAATTATGTAAAAAAAATGTTTAGAATAGAGTATTAATCATAAAATTGTGATTTAAAAATCGACCATTTCTCCGTTTCGAAGTTTTTTTGTTAGTATTGTACAGTTTTGTTAGCAAACATTGGCTCATTTTGTATGTTTTTATAGGTTTTTTTGTTGCTACATATATTTCGGGAATACAAAGACCTATTTTTTTTTTTTTTTTGCAAAAAGCTTTATTGTTTTTCAAAATATCCAATGATTAATATACTTTACATGTGTTCGAACCACTTGTCATAACATTCATCCCATTCCGCTTAAGACACCTCCAAAACATAATTTTTCATCAACGGCTTCTTTTGGCATCGAAAATCGTTGTCCACGCAGTTTGTCCTTGATGTGCGAGAATAAAGAGAAGTTATTGCGTGCTAAATTAATTAGGACAGTACGGCGGATGACCTATTAATTCGATGTTTTGAGTGCTCGAAAACGCCTTCGTTTGAGCTGATGTGTGAGAGTTATCATTGTGTTGCTGAAGAAAAATTCTTCGGAGCTTGTTTCTTTTCCTTGTCCACAAGAAATATTTCTTATATTTCTACGGGTTTCAAAAATAAAAAAATGTTCATTTTTTTCTAAAATTAAAAATAATTCGGTCTTTAAAATTATTTTCGAACTATATGTAGTAACCCTAGTATTCACAATCAAAATTATTATTTTGTTGTTTTTCAATAATAAATGACTGTTGCATACTAAAAATCCAGTTTCTGGTGAAATTTTAGAAAAACTCAGGTTTTATCCCAAAATTTCTACTTATTTCGCACTAAGATTTTCTTTTTTCACTGTCATACCGTTGTATGAGACATTACAGCCCATTTGCATTGAGTATGAAATGTTTGTGAATTCTTCTTTTCTTATAATATTATTTTAATTTTTCTTTAGAAGAATGTTTGGGCGTCTCAAAGACGCATTCCTTCTGAATCTGACAAATGGTGTGCACAATTTGGTGTTTTCATATTTTTCACTTCTTTCTCCTTATCTTTGTGAAATGGCAAACATGTGTGTGTCAATCTAATCGGCCATTTTACCCTGACTTTGCATAAGTGATAATTTCTTTAGCTTTTATATATTTATTTTTAGCATTCCTTTGTGTCAACTCTATGTTGCTTACTCTGCCTTAACCCATGGGCAACCAGTGAAAAAAAGGAACAACAAATTCCTCCATTAAGACTGGTATGCGTTTTTAAACTAAAATAGGCTTAAAAAATGCAAAAATACAAAAACTGCATGCATGGGTTAATTGAAAAAGCAACATATATAAAAGTACATACTTAACATACATATTTTTATCAATTCCCCAACGATTTTAAATAACTTGCTGCAGCGTATCGTGTAGATGAATGTGAAGTAGCATGCATTTAAGTGTTGCTTGTGTGGCTTAAAATTAGCCATCTTCACATAAAATGCTGCTGCTGATGCACAAATAGAACGCAACGCATACATTTTTTCTCCCATTCATACATATCCAGCATAACATACATATATAAAATGTTTTTAAAGCAATTTTCTATGTTTGCACCACTGACAACATTAAATTTTTCCTCTCCCTCTTGCAATGTTTTTGGACTTTGTCTGTTTGCTATGCGCTGCTTACATTACTGCGGATGCACCACCTTGGATAGGTTGAGAGGCTTTAACTGCAATCGTTCGTCTGAGTGCCTCGATGCCTCGGTGAGTGTTTGGGTTATTTTTAGCACTTGATGTGTGCAGCAAACATGCTGAATGTATTAAGCTACGTTTGACATGCAGCAGCACATATAATTTGATGGGGGAAACACTCAATTTTCTTAAAAAATTTTGTCTAAATTTTTCTTCTTACTTTTTTGTTTCTTTTTTTTTAAATCATGTCGTTATTGGTAAGTTTATAACGACATGATTTTCCTCATTTAAACCATAAACTCGTAATTGGGATTAAGTTATTTTATTGATTTTCTTCATTGACCCCGTCAAGAGGAATTGGGTTTTTTTTACTATTGAAATATTTTTTTTCTTCAGTTTAGTTTTTGTTGATGAATTTAAATGTAAAACTTAAAAAATGCCTTGAAAAACTCAATAGGAAATAAAAAAATCCCTCTCTTTCATCAGATAAATGTGCAACATTTTATAATGCCTGTCGACACAAAATAATTTTTGCGGCCTCGGTAGTCGAGTAGGCTTGCTCGACTGCTACCCAGGGGTTTCAGGTTCGATTTCCGGCCAGGCCGTGGTCCTACGCTTTAAAACCTATCACATTTGCTATTTTCTATCCTCTTTTCTAATCAATTGAAATTTAAAATTCATCAATATTTACGACTTGAAGTTGTAGTTGATGGTAGAGAAGTTTGTGGATGATATTGCCTTATAACTTCAATTGACTGAGGTAAAGGCATAACACTTGCCTCTGATTCAAATTCACATGTTTCTTTGGCTTTCCACCACGCTTACAACATCCTACACGTGTTTCACCTGATTGACCTTTCCTTCCCACTAATCTACCACCCCATTTCGAATCAAGGCAGACTTGACTGAATAGGTATTCCTGAAATCCTTCGAATCTAAAAAAAAAAAATTATAAAGCCTTGTAAAATTTACTTTAAAACAACAAAAGGTTAAAGTGATGTGAGGTTGAAAAAAAATTGTTTTGTCCTGTAATTAAATTTACCAAATCGTTTCAATTCACTCTACCTTGACTACCGTGACAGAATTCGTCAGAGACCGTTACACATGGAGATGAAAGAATAAAAATTTGGAAATGTTTTTCGTGGAACGATATTGGTCTGATATGAATAAATATTTGGTATTTGGTACGAAAGGATTTGGTATTTTAATGATGATTTTATAACAAAAATGTTGTGGTTCGAGCCAATAATCTGGGGAAAAGGGGTTATACGCAGTTTTTAGAGTATATAAGGGTTTTAGAGTGATGGAAGATTGATCACTGATAAATATTTCCATTAAATACACAATTTAATGCCTAAATTTAGGTGTTTTTCAAATTTGTTGTCAAAAACTAATATATTGTTTATGTTAACGAATTTATTTCGGCTTTTTCATTTCAGATGATCCAGTTCAGAGGTATCGTGCTAACCGCAATATGCCTTTTTTTAGTGAAGCTCCCAGCTATCGACTATCGCAACTTTAAAGTAATAATTTTTACAAATAAGAAATCATGAAAGCAAAGTTAAAAGTTACCACAATATGAATATAAATTTTTACTTTACTTATTATTAAATATCTTCTCAGAAAAAATTCCTGAAAAATAATTTTTTGCGTTTAACAGTATAAATCGCAAGGTGAATCTTTGAAAATAAATATGTAGATATATAAAAATGGCTGTAAAGAATGACAGACTTCAAAATATGAAAAAAATTTAGAAACTCTTTTAATTGTATTAAATTGACAATTTTGTTGATTTCGATAAAATATTACCCGTATCTATATTCCAAAAAGAGCACTATCGTTCGTGTGGGATGCAATAAGCTTTACATCTTTTCATTTCAAAAAATATTGTTGCTCGTTTCTTTCACGAACGAGAGGTCTCTCTTCGCAATAAATGCGACAAATTTTATAACTTGGCAGTACCACTTCACTCTGAGCCAAATTCAGTTCACTGTGTAGTTGAACTAAGTATCAATATTTTTGGCAACACTTGTGGTCAAAATTAATGTCTGTTAATTGAACTCAACCAATATCCATTATGAACTTTGTTGTCATATTGAATGCGTTATTTCCCAAACTATTACCTCTGTATGAGAAGATAAAAGTAAAAGTTGACGATAGCGGCTATCGTAAATATTTCTCACACATGGTTTTTGTGTTTGTTTTTTGTTTTGTTTTGTCATAAATTATTGACATACTTTTACAAATGTATGGAGTGGCTGTGAAGAAAAAAAAAAAAAAAAGAAAAACAAAAAAACGTAAATTTGTACAGCATTTCCATTCACAAATTCATGTTTTGGAAAATTTGTTTCAGTTTCGCGATTATGATGGGAAACATTTTAATTTAGAAATTTCTAAAGTGTTGCTAACGAAATGTTTTGTGTACATATTTTAAAGTTTTACAATTTTACAACAATTTACTGAAAATTGCACTGTTAGAAAGCGCTGAGATCGCAAAAGGCGATCAGTTGAGTAACATTCACTTAACATGGTGTTGTTTTTCGGTGCACCCACACCCAAAATGAAATTAATGCACCGCTTTACTGTGCTAATGGGCAGTAATCGCTCATCGTCATGGCTTAAACTCATTCCTGCTTTGATATTGGCCAACAGATAGATATAGCATTTTAATAAGCTGGCAATTAAAAGCGATGAAAATGTGAAAATGTGTCTGGCTCCGGGGTGGGACAGTGTTTAGTGCAGCTGTCGCCGATAAGCATACAAGCCGTAATACAGGCAACAACAAATGACCAACCACGATCGTACATCGCTCTATCAGTGCGATCATGCAAGCGATAATGTCCACGATACGCAGAATAGTTCAGCTCTCCACACTACTAGACGTCAGTTCGATAAATGAGAAAATATAAATAATTTCAAATCGAAAAAAAATAAATGCTTCACATAATTGCTCAGTTCAAGTTAGCGATCGATCGGATCGATCGCGTTAGCTAGCACTCAATAGCAAAGATCGCACTCTAGGACGTACTTGAAATGGGCGGTTCGATGACTGTCATAGCTTCAGCATCGCAAACTGGCGGCAACAACGACGCGCCGCTGTAGCTCAGCATAATTTATATAATATGTATTTTAATGTAAGGAAGAAGCAGCAATCCAAACGAAAAAAAAAGATATGGTTGGCGATCGAGGCTGTGATCGAACTTTTGCTATTTCTGTTCATTGATACGCCCTCGTATAAGCAAAAGATTCATAAATTAAAGAGAGGATCGCTTTGCCGATGTTGTTGTTATTGTTTTTTGTTACTATTTTTGTTGCTTTGGTTGTTGACTTTTACAAGATCAACACTACTCTGGTCGCATTATGTGACGCCGCGACATTTAACAACAAAGACGCTTCATTGTTGATGCATGTTACAGCTGCTGCAGCTCCTTCTCCTTGGGAACAACAGTTCGCTGCACAAATGGCATCTAGATATGTTTTTGTTTTTGTGATCCACATGTTGTGGCCAGTGTCCGCCGTCAGTGTATGTGTACCAGAGTCCATGGTCTAACAATGTCCATCAATTCATCACTTTCATTTGTTGTGCCAGACGGAGGGAGAATGTTGGCAACCAAGTTAAGCGTTTAAAATATTTCGTTTGGTGGGTGTTTGGCGCATTTTTAGTATTTGGACTTTTTTGTTATTTTGTATTTTGACCATATGAGGAGTTGTTGCCATTAGTTTGTTGCTGACTTCGTTATTTGTCGACTGTCGAGACAGCCGAGAAAGTGCGAGGAAAAGTTAATATTTCACTTTCAAAATAGTCCCGGGAATTATACGCAGAAATTATGCACAAATTTTTGGCAATTAAGTTGCTGAAATATAAGTGTTTTAAAATTATGATTTGTATAAAATTAAAATTAAAAAAAAAATTAAAAAGTTAAAGTAAATAAAAATTAATATAAAATAAAAAGTTAATTTAATTTAATTTAAAATAAAAATTTGAATTAAATAAAATAAAAAGTAAAATTAAATGAGAATTTGGTTAAAATAAAAATAAAATTGATAATAAAATATAAATTAGAAAATAGAAATTTCAATAAAATAAAATAGAAATTAAAATTAAAATGAAATGTATCTTAAACAGAAGTTCAAAACAGAAATTCATATTAGCAACAAATAAAAAAAAAAAAATGATAAAATAAACTTTAATAAAAATTAAACTACCCGGACTTATCTAATATAAATAAAAAAATAGAATAAAATTTTAAATAGAACAAAAATCTTTATAAAATATAATAAAAAGTTTAATAAAAAAAAAATTGCTTTTAATAATAATATATTCAATCAAAAATTGTAATAAAATAAAAGTTAAATTTTTTTTTTTTTTAAGAATTTATTTCCAATCTATTTTGTGTTAAATATTAAGCTAAATATAATATATTAAATATACAAAACTATACTTAAACCTGTTTGGACTTACGGGCTGCAGCTTAAGGGAACTACCAGCAACTCCAACATCGAGATTCTAGAACGCTATCAATCAAAAACACTGCGAATAATAACAAATGCACCCTGGTTTGTTACAAATATATCTATAAAAAGAGACCTTGGCATACCAAAAGTAAAGCACGAGATCAGAAATTTCAGCGAAAGATACTTGCAGATGCTAAGTGACCATAATAATCCACTGGCTATCTCACTTCTCGATGACACTCATGAAGTACAAAGACTTAAAAGATTCCACCCACTTGCTCTACCATTCAGAAAATAACTTACTTTAACTTTACTCTTAAAAACTAAATTAAACGTAAGATTTATCCTTGTTTATACCTAAATTGTTAATAAACTTGTAGTGAACATGTATATTAGGGCGTATCGAATAACAATTTTTTTTCGAATTTCACATTCTAAGAGGTCTCAAAAGTTGCATGGGGTTGTCAAGATCACTAAAAAAAATTTCAAGGACAAAAAAGGATGTCTTCCTGTCCCGCAAGGACAAAGTTGTTTTTTGAGGAAAACAGTAAAAAATAACGACCTTAAAATGCTTTGACTTTTATAAAAAAAACTATGTACGTCTTAAAGCAAAAGAAGGTATGGGCTTAAACTAACAATATATTGGTAAACACGATGCCACTCACAATTCTTATCCACAGTGTCCTGTGTGAAGGATATTCGAACCAAAAGTTGTAATCGAGATAGCACAGAACTTTTGATTGTTACCCAATAGTCTAAATTTTGGTGGTATTGATTATACTGTTAACGTATTCCTTAAAGTTGCCGAATTAATAATTAGCATAACTTTTGCATATGCATTTTCCTTTTTTTGAGAAATGTATGCTTGAAGGCAATTTTTTAACTTTTTCAAAAAAAAATAATATAAAATTTTATATCTCGGGTACCAGAAATGGTACGGAAGAAACTTTGCTCAATTTGGATTTCTTAAATATTCCTGAACAACACTCTGTCTAAAAGTTTTGATTTAAAATTCCAGCTTAAGGCCACGATTTTATTTTCTATTTTGATAATTAAAAAAAAAAAAATGCTTCCTAACATGAAATTTAAAAATTTCATCAAAAAATATCAAAGTAAAAAATAAAATTGTGGCTTTAAGCTGGTATTTTAAAAAAATACTTTTGGACAGGGTGTTGTTAAGAAATATTTGAAGAATCTAAATTGGGCAAAGTTTCTTCGGTACCATTTCTGGTACCCGAAATATAAAATCTTATATTCTTTTTTTTGAAAAAGATAAAAAATTGCATTCAAGTATACATTTCTCAAAAATAGGAAAATACATATGCAAAAGTTATGCTAATTATTAATTCGGCAACTTTAAAGAATACGTTAACAGTATAATAAATACCAAAAAAATTTAGACTATTGGGTAACAATCAAAAGTTCTGTGCTATCTCGATTACAACTTTTTCTTCGAATATCCTTCACACAGGACACTGTGGATAAAAATCGTGGGTGGCATCGTGTTTACCAATATATTGTTAGTTTAAGCCTATACTTACTTTTGCTTTAAGACACACGTAGTTTTTTTTATAAAAGTCAAAGCATTGTAAGGTCGTTGTTTTTTACTGTTTTCTTCAAAAAACAACTTTGTCCTTGCGGGGCAGGAAGACATCCTTTTTTTTTCCTCAAAATTTTTTTGGGTGATCTGGACAACCCCATGCAACTTTTGAGACCTCTTAGAATACGATCTAAATTTTTCGATACGCCCTACTGTATATTATATTGTAATGCGAGAAGAGTTATATCTTAAACTCTTTAAATAATTTGCTTAAAATAAAATAATATAAGTAATAAAATAAATAATATTTTTTATAAATTACAAATTTAAATAAATTACAAATTTAAATAAACTAAAAATTTAAATAAATTATAAATTTAAATAAATTATAAATTGAAATAAATTATAAATTTAAATAAATTACATATTTAAATAAAATTACTATTACAATTAAAATTATAATCAAATACAAATTATTATAAAATAAAATCAATTGAAAATTCAAGTAAATTAAAAAAAAAGAATAAAAAAATATAAAAAATAAAACAAAAAAACAAATAAAAGCAACGAATTTTCATAAAAAAGGAAAATATTTTTAGTATAAAATTGAAATTATTTAAAATAAATTTTAATATCAAATAAAATAAAATAATATTAAACAAAAAATAAAATATTTTTTTAAGGGTAGTTTCTCACGAATTTGTGAAAAATACACTTTTTAAGATTTATTTAAAAGAAACTATTACATTTATTAACAATATTCCTTTTGGGCAATTAATTTACAAACAAAAAGATCAGGTGTTTTCACATTTAATATAGGATATATCTATATAGGTAGAAATATGTTTAAGTTTTTCTCTATTTTTTTTACCCTTTAACTGAATTATAGCTTAAATAGTTTAATATTTAAGGGATTTATCAACTTATACATGGATTTGTTGACAGTCCATACTTACTGAGTAAAATTTACTTTAATCTTCCTCTTCGACCAAGAAGATCTTTTGAGCTACTTTTTATGAACTTTTGTAGAACTAACTACTTGCAAAATGAACCACTAAGAAGCGCTTGCGGAGACTTCAATTCCGTTTCAGATGTTATATCTTTTAATGAAACCCTATACTCAATTAAACTTAAAATAATAGATTATCTGCAGCACCGCCACTGATTCTCAACATACTCTTCCAAGGATACGGAATTTTTACTGTTGGATGGTAATCAATCTACGCATTTACATCTGAATGGACCTGAACTTGCCGGAATTATTCCTATATAGAATTTGAGAACGATCTGCATAGTATATATATTAATATAAGTGGCTTATTAGACCAAGTTTGTCTATGTGCCTGCGTTCGTTACCTTTGTCTTAGCTTGCTAGGAACTTGGTGTGATAAATAAAAGATGAATCAAGACATCATCGGCTTTAAAATCACAGAATGAATAATATTGTATATATACTTACTATCAGTATGGCGTACCGGGCCCTGTTTGCCTTGATACCTAACATTTTTCTAGATCTCACACTCTGATACTATGTACCACATTTCCGCTTCGAGGTGTTATATGTATATTAATATGAGTGGCCAATGAGACCCAGTTTGTCTTAGTGCCTGCGTTCGCAACCATTTTCTTTTCGTACAAGGAAATTGGTGTGGTAAATACGACCCAATTCGTCGGATTACCAACTTGTTAAGCCAAAACTTCATTGGCTTCAAGACAGAACGATATATATTTTATACATATTCTAATTCTCGATACCACCGCCTTGGACCCTCTGGATGATTTATTATTAATTTATTTATTTTTTGTTTTATAATACCTTTATTCATACAATCTATTAGTCTGTACATTTTTAAACGCTCATACTTTAATTTACATTACGTTACAATTGAACTTATTTTACTTTGGTTTTGTTTTTGCATTTGAAATGAACTGAGCTCTTTATATTAGTATTATTGTTAGCATTATTAGTATTAGTAAAATTGTATTTTGAATTTAAATTTTAAAAATTTTTTAAATTGCTATAAAGCCTAAAAGGCTTAGCAAACAAATAAATATAAATATAAATATTAAATTCAAGTCAAAAATTGATTCTTTTCTTTCTCATTCAGCAACTGATAGAAACAATAAAAAAAGCAATTTAAGCTGCTACTTAACTAATCTACAAAATATTTCCCACTAGACACGACTTGCGCGCTCTCTCTCTCTCTCTACCTCGCCAACTGTCCATCAACAGTCTTGAGCTGATAATTCTTGTGGCTTCGTGTGCTGTTTAAGTGTGTGCTTCGCAAGTGTTGCCATCTATCAGAAAAACATGTTGTTCTGATTTTATTTCATTTTCACTGAAGTTGTGACTTTTTACATTTTTATTTTTTTCCCCCGTTCTACTCATATGAGTCACGAAACGTCGCTATTTTTGTAATAAATATTTAACTCGACGCGTCTTAAAGTAGAAGCAGTGAAATTGTTGCCCCTGAAATAAAATCGATTTTTTTCTGGCTCATTTTTAGTTGTGTTCTTAGCACTCGTTTTACGTACAAGAAGGCATTAACCTTAATTCACAAGCTGTTAGTAATGCAAATTTAACAGAAAAAAAATCGTCAATTTGAAAGTTCATAGTGTACCGATTTTTTTTGTCAAGCTTAGCGTTTTCTCTTTCAATAAATTTTGCATACTTTTTTGTATTTTTTTATTTTTATAAAATATTTCATTGAAAATAATGCCATTTAATGCATAATGCATGTAAAATTTTCAAATATTTCTCGTTAAAATTATTCCAGCGCCTGACCAGAAACCACAACGACAACAACAATGCGGGCATTAATACCAATAGCTGCACCACCTTGTGGCGCATAATTCATTTAATTCAATAACAAAACTATTTGCGCCAATATGAAGACATTAATCTAATCTACTGCACCGAGTGAGCACCAAAACAACAACAACAACAGCAGCAGCAAAAGGAATAAAGTGCACACAAAATGTGAACCAAATCGAAGACTAGCCTTCTGCCAGCCAGCCAGCGAGTCTATCTTGTTGCTAGTCAAAAATATCGCCCAATGAAGCGTAGCCAGACAAAGTTGACTGCATCCCAGAGTTGACTTTTCTCAGTCTTATCAGAAAATGTTGTTGACCAAAATCTTTGGCTACATTTTAATAGTTGTAAAAAATAAGAAACTAAAAAAAATTCCAATAGAAAACCAAATTATTCACATATTGTGTTCCTTTATACATGCGCCATCACTGTGCCTTGGCGGCTGCGCTGTATTCTCAGCACACAACAATTTCATTTATTTATTTTTTTTATATCATATCGCGGTGTTTGGTTACAGTTTATTATAAATTTTAAACGTTTGCTTGTTTTTATTTTTTCTATTTTGCTTTTTTTTTTTAATTTTTGTATTTTTTTATTTTACTGCACTTTTGCTCCTGGGCTTCAACTGGGCCAGTCAGGGGCGCAACTTTTTTGAAAGCCATATCTAAATAAGCGAGAAGAAACAAAAAAGGGAAAGTTTGGAAAAATTCAAATCAAGTCCCCAAATAAAGTGTAGCGATTGCCGATAGTTGCTTGATTCGATTTCGTTTGATAGAAAAAAGCGTGTGAAATGCGTCAAGAAATTTATCACAGAATTAATTGTTGGGTAGGCTGGCTGATCGGATTGAAGATATAATAGAATAGAATTGAACTGACTGGTTGTGTGTTGGTTTTTAATTTCACTATTGTTGTTCGGTCTGCTCTTGGACGCGAAGGTGAAAAGGCACTGACTATGGTTTTTGAATATGACTTCACTTGGCCTAAAATATTTAAGGCAATACAAATTTTGAGATATTTGATGAACTGGAATTTAGAATAAATTTGTGAGTTAAAAGCCTATATTGCATGTCAAGCGCTCTTACCTTTCTGACCCAACTGTCCTAGGTTTTAATCTGAACTATTGAATTATAATTATTATTGTATCTCACCACACTGAGGATTCGAAAGTAGGATCTCTGCTTAGCAGTCTTGCGTATTTTCATCGAGATATCGGTTATTCTAGCATAGTGGAGGCAAAGCATATTAAAAAACTATGTATCTCAAATAGTGTAACTTTGGCAAAAACATAAATTTTTTGCATAAAACATGCATAACTTTTCATATTTTGTAAGTAGATACTTACGATTATGTTTTCTTTAAGTTAATTTTATTGAACTTTTAAAGAAATTATTTAAAAAAAAAAAAAAAAAAAGAAGTGAATATGTTTTTTTAAGATTTTATACGGAGAGGTTTTTTAAAAATTTTATTTTCGTAATGTTTATATATTTATATGCATACACTGAAAAATTGCAAGAATCCGACTTATATTCTCGAAGTTAAACGCACATTTGTATAGACTTCTACAAATGTAGTGTAGGCTTCTTTTTCAGAAATTTGAAAATTTTAAAAGATTATCTCAAGACTACATATATTTTTGAAGTCAGTGAGCAAGATTTGTCGGAAACGCCCCTACCGATCAGTCTCAAATTTTTACACAAGTTTTTGAAAGTATATTTTCTAGTAATTGGTCGCGGCTTTATTATCACTGCTAAATCTTTTCCGTTTTAAAAACGATTAAGGGTCTGAATTGTTGTTTAAAACCTAGTTTATTTTTCTGTGAAAGCCGCCATTTGGTCAAAATAATATTTAGCTTGTTATATTGATTAAATACCAGATAATATCTTATATTGACGACATTTCTTGTTTTTCATTTCAGATGATTCAGACTAGAGATATCGTGCTCATCTCAAGGCATATTTTTTAGAGGAGCGCCCAAAGATCGATTATATCTTTGAAAATAATTATTTTTACAAATAAAAAACTTAAAAGTAAAGTGGAAAGTTATCGCAATATGTACCCATATACACTTTTACTCAGATAAATTAAAATGTTTGAAATAAAATAATGGTGGTATTTTTATAAAAACATTTTACTTCATAAAAAATCCATACCATTTAAATGAAATTGTTTTTCAATTATACTACTTGGACAATTCCAAGCTAATCGATAACGAGTAAAAAAAAATTAAAGTTGAAGTTATTATTAAAACTGCCATATTTCTATGTGAAGAAATTATCAGTCTATCATGTGATGTCGCTGAAACTAAAAACTTAATGATACTTTGGGATATTTTTAACTTTCAATTCAAGTGTAGCAAGTAGATTTTTATTATCTTTATGACTAGATACTTTACAAAGCTGTGTTTTAAATGTAAAATGTTCCCGTGGAAAATAAAACTCAAAAAGCGAAAAAACGTGTTTGAGCATTTAGTGAAACTCGTGAAAATTAAATATCTTACCTGCGAAGCCACTTTTTTAACGTTGACAATAGGCTAAATAACTGTAACGCCCGTCCCCATAAAAAGCAAAATGTTATGTAAGTCAGAAATTATAATATCAATTAAAGTCCAACTTTGTGAAAGTAATCTTAGGCCTAGCAGTCACAGATTTCCGTGTTTTTTTCTAACTTTTGTTTTCGTATTTGTCCTTTATAGTGAGTTGAAAAGTTGTAACGCCCGTCCCAACACTTTTTTCGAATCACTTTTCGAAAGGTGAGGCATGGTAATATATTGTATTATATATTTGGTTTGCCATTGTGCAATAGAATTTTTTTAAGATGGACGCTTAAGCAAAGAAGCGTGAAAGACGAGCTGCTCTTAAGGCGAATCCGGAAGCATACAGCGGGTTTTGCGAAAAGGAAAAAGAGAGGGACATGGCAAGGAGAGCTAAGCTGTAGGATAGGTTCAGGGAAGAGAAGGAGAATTTACGGCAGCAGGTGTTGGCAAGAGGTGTTGGCAAGAGTCAGAAAGTTCAGGGAAAAGAAAAAACTTAAACACAATTAAGTTAGAGCTGAGTAAAGAAATTCTTTGGGATCATATAAGTGCAGGCAGACTTTACATCAAGCCGTGGTCAAAATTAAGAAAACCATGCCCTCCAGTCCATCCAAAAAAAAGGGATGAGTTTTGCGAACTCCTTTCGGAGGAAAATATCACTGGAAAAATTAGTTTAGTGCTGCCGAGAAAACAGGCAGCACGTTTAGACGCCACGTCCGTCGAGACAATTGGGGAAGTCAGAACGTTTTACGAGAGAGATGACATAAGTAGACAATCTCCTAATAAAAATGAAGCGATCCTTATCAGAGATTCTGCAACCGGTCCCAAAACTAAGATTGTCAAACGGCACCTAATGATGACTGTTGGGGATGTTTTCTCGCTGTTTGTTCTAAATAGATTTGAACGTTTGAGTCCCATTCCAAAAATACAATAAAATCGTTTTTTTATATACTTATATGGTAAAAACATAGCTTACGGAGTAACAGAATACTCTGAACTAAAGCAAGCTACATTATTTCCACAAAACACTGAAGAACTGTTATTAAAAGTAACAAAATACTTTCGGATAATCTTTTTATTTCACTTATTTTCCTCAGTGACTTAGTACAAAATTGTTTTCTTTGATTTCTTGAATAGTTTTTTGTACTCGTAACGCCCGTCCTAATTCATGTAACGCCCGGCTCAGTACTAAATGTTTAATAAATAAGTAAGTTTTTATTCGATGATTTTTTTTTTGACACAGATTTTTCAATCAATCATTTTTCTAGCGAATTATATAAAAAACTTAATTTGAAATCCTCTAATTTGGCTGAACTTTACAATTTTCTAAAACATCACAGAAATGGTTTCGTGTGATCGTAACGCCCGTCCCTGACATATTTTTTAAATTACCACCAGAATAGACCATGGATTTGATATTTTTTTCGTATGTGCATGGACTATCTGGAGTGCTATTATATTTTATAGCAACTTATCCACTAGATATTTTCATTGCGAAAATATCTGTGTTTGAAGTTGTACGCATGTAACGCCCAAGACTGTGGAATTGCCCACTTATAACACATCGGACACATTGCAGCAAATCGTTGTTGAAGAAAATTGTTATATAAAAGTATAAAAAATTAATTAATTTCACACTGTCTATTGCTATGGTTCTGCCTATAAAAAAATCACTTAAACGATTTTGGTAAAAGAAACGACCTTGCTTTTGGTTGGCACAAATTTTATTAACAGAAAAATCAAATTTAATCCGAATATTAAAATTCTTGACACACTCAAAAGCCCTACATCAAATAAACGTTAAATGAAGCGATTAACGAAATCACAGTTCCAATGACGAGTGGGTGACGCTACACTGAACCTTAAAGTACATAAAGTTTCATTGAAATCTTATTTAAAGTAAATGTTAATGCACTTATTCATAGATTTTCCTGTTAAATGCCATAACTTCATAAACACCGTACATAAATTCATTGAATTATATCCACAGAACCCTATTCATAGAATATATGCAAATCTTCATACAAAAATCTTAACAAACATTCCAAGAGTCATTGAAACTATTATAAATAAAATTGGTTTCAATAAAAAAACAAAAAAATAAAAAAAAAAAATTCAAATTTTAGAACAATATTCTTTCGGATTATGTTCGGCAATATTATGTTCGACAATATTATGTTCGGATTCGAACCATAGCAGTCGGGTCTTTAAAGTAAGAGCTATTAGCTCGCTCGGCTAAACTTATACGAGCATAAAAATTTTACACAGAAAAGATGTTTTTACCTAGAATGTTTCATAAATTGTAGGAAACTTATTGTTTCCTTGTAGTTTGGTTGCAATTTAATGTTAGGATACTTTCATGTTATTTATAAAGTTTTCATTCACAAATGAGATGTGCTTTTTTAGTTCAGTGTATATTATGTAGCATACAGCGCAAAAGGCAGCATTCACGGTAATTACAAAGGTAAATTAAAACCAGTTAACATAATTAAGGTAAACCGCAAAAAACAGCGGCTTACATTGTCAAAAGCAACGACGAAAGTAGGTGGAACAAAGTATCGATTTATAAGCTGAACAAAAATAAACAATAACACGATAGAAGCAAAAACCAGACATTTAAAAAAAGGAAAATTATAAAAAAGAGTTGAAATATTAAAATAATGTACAATAAACAAATAATGAAAATTAGTCAACTGCAAATTAAGCAGAAAAATTAGAAATGCAAATTAGGAAACATAAATTTTGTTGTTACTGAAATGTTTAACTAAATTTCATGTTTTATAGTTTGATTTCGGGAAAATAAGACTTAAATATTCGAAACTGTCTTCCTGTTAGAGTTGATGTTGAATAAATTGAATCTCATAATTTGACGAACCATAACTTTGGGTAAACAAAAACAATGACACAGATATGTATACCATAGATAATTAGATAGATAAAGTAACAAACAAAACATGCTTTACAAATTTTAGAATTCTGGGAAAAGATTTGAAGTAATAACTCTGAGGAAGTGGGTATCAAAGAATATAAAAAAAAACTTAATTTTGCAAGGTTAACACAATTTTGTTGTTGTTGACATAAACCACTTGTTTAGAGTTTCACAGCACAAAGAATGAAGTGCAGACATGTATTTCAGTTTATGAGCTACTGTTTATATTCCGAGTACTGTTTATTTGGAATAAGTTGTATGGCCTTAGTTTGTATAGGTATTTCCAATTTTATTCTTTATTCCTTTTTTTGAAACTTTGTAAAAATATAAAAAAAAAAATATAAAAAAAATATAAAAAAAATATAAAAAAAATATAAAAAAAATATAAAAAAAATATCAAAAAAAAAATATCAAAAAAAAAATATCAAAAAAAAAATATAAAAAAAAAATATAAAAAAAATATAAAAAAAATATAAAAAAAAATATAAAAAAAAAATATAAAAAAAAATATAAAAAAATATAAAAAAAAATATAAAAAAAAAATATAAAAAGAAATATAAAAAAAATATAAAAAAATATAAAAAATAAAAAAACTATAAAAAATATAAAAAATATAAAAAAATATAATAAATATAAAAAAATATATAAAAAATATATAAAGAAATATAAAAAATATAAAAATGTAAAAAGAGTTCAGAGAAAGATAAAATTTAAAAAAATTATAAACAAAAATACTTAATAAAAAACGAAAACAATAACTATAAAAATAAAAAAAAAAACGGCAAAGAAACAAACATATTTGGAGTTTTAAGAACAATAAAAATAAAAATTAAAAATATTAAATATTGATAAAAAAATCAAAGATTGATTAAACTTAAAAAAACAACATTTTAAACGACATAAAGAACATGATCAAAACAAAAGAGTAATAAAACAAATAACAACGATAAAATCAAAAAATTAAAAAAAAAGAAAAAAAAAACAAATAACAACGATAAAATCAAAAAAAATAAAAAATATAAAGAAAAAAAAATAAATGAAATAAAAGAATATTTAAATAAAAATATATTAATTATGATAAAAATTAATAAATTATTAAAAGATAATCATTTCAAAAAATAAAGGAATGATAAAAGTTCTAAATATTTCAAGTAAGATAAAAATCAAATATAAATAAAATTGTTTCAAAATATTTTAACAAAAATTAAAGAAAAATCTAAAATTTAAATAAAAAAAGATAAAATGTAAAATTGAACAAAAAATGAAAGAATGATGATATTATAAAATTAAGATAAAAATAGAATAATATTTAATATAACAGGTAAAAAATAGGAACTATAAGCAATAAACAACAAAAACAATTTAAATTAAAAAAAAATTATTAAATTAAAGAAAAAAAAAAATAAAAAATCTCTCTCTAAAAAAATAACTTTCCATAAGATAATGATTTTAAAACTAAGAATTTTAAAATATAACTATTTATTATATTATATAAAATAATAGTAAAAAATTTTAAAGACAAACTTAAAATAATTAAAAAAAAAAAGAAAATAAACACTTGGATACATGCAAAACAAAAAATATTAATAAAATAAAAAAAATTTAAAGCAGGAAATAACATTAAAAAATAAAAAAAAATGAAATAAGAAAAAAAAAATTAAAAATAAAAAAAAATAATTAAAAGACGAAAAAAGACGAACAAAATAAAAAGACAAAAAATGACGCGAAAAAATGGGAACAAAAGAAAAATAAATATGATAAAATTGAATTAAAAAATTAAAAAAACAAATTCAAATAAAGTTAAAACGTAATGTAATTAAAAATATATATAAATATTTTGTTATATATATGTATATATAAAAAAATATATCAAAATTTTAAAAAAAAATCAGCATTTGTAAAAGTAAAAGAAAAAGTATTTGATCTCTGGTTTCAACTTATAAGAAAATAAATAATATTTAATTTGTGAATTAATTTTTAACCCAGACAGCAGCCATGTATGATTTCGTCACAAACTTATTAATGAATAGAAAAACCCCATTCCGATTCATTTTCTAAAATTAAAAAAAAAAAAAAAAATACAAATCGGATATTGTGACAAACTCTCAAATTTCACCAAACCTTCGCTTGTGGTTCAGTGGGTTGCTTTATTTATTATTAAGGCACTTTAGTCACAGCGTTGCTACATTCCATGCATAGAAATGCACGCACCTTCTTCCAGAGCTGCTTAATATTTGTCGTCACCTTTTTTTACGCCTGATTTGCTGCACATTTATTTTCATTTATTTTTTCGTCATCGTGGTTTTTGTATTAATTCGACATTTTAATTTACTGGCGTGTATTTGCGGTTGTTTATCTCACCGAATTGGGTCAACAACGTGTGAACAGCATGAAGCAAAAACAAAACAAAAAAAAAAAAAAAAACAATGAACATGCAACAAATGACAGTTTTGTTTGGTGACAAAGATTTATTCAAATAACACCAAAACAAAAGCCAATTCGACATGCTACAAGAGATGAACTAGAGTTGTTGTTATTACTTTCTTCGGTTTGTATTATTGACTTGTTGTGTCTCAAAAAAAAAAAAAAAAAAAAATGCGGTCGAGACCACCGTATTTGTTGGTCACAAAATCATTTCTTTTATAATAGGTTAAATTAGCATGGACTGGTAGACTTCACTGATTACGACTTTACTGATTACATGGTAATGGCATAATTTATAATATTTATCATATGTCTGATCAAGAGTTGAACATCGAATCGAAATGACCCGAAACTAATATCAAATAGATTATTTCTCTGATTTTCTGAATATTCAATTTAATTTCAAGCAATCAGTGAAATTTTAGTTTTCATATAAAATAAGCTACCTGTTTTGTTCATATTTTTGATTATGTAACTTAAGTCTCAAAATATTATTTTATTTTTCTTGTTTCGAATGAGTTTTTGACAAAATGAAAACAAGCTTAAAAATGAGTTGAAAACTTGCCTCTGATTATAATTCACATGTTTCTTCACGCCACGTTAAGAGCGCATCCTACACACATTTCAATAGTTTGCCCTTTCTTTCCTACTCATCTATCAGCCAATTTTCGAACCTAGGCAGACTTTACTGAATAGGTATAACACCTGAAAATGAATAGCAAAGACATAAACCCATTTTTATTAGAAATCCGAATTTAAATTCAATTTTCAGTGCAATAATTTATTCAATTTCTTCAAATACGTGCTTGAGAGCAAACTACGATTTGAACTTTATTTCCGAATTATTTAAACCTACGTCAACATGAAATTAGCTTCATTTCATATATACAGTCGTAATCACGCAAACATAACACATATGCCCAATTTTCGTTTTAGCTATTGAAGCCAAAGATATGTAAGTTTTTGGTTGATCTCACAAATAGCACACTTTAGTTTAAATGGTCAGCTGTTCATCTTACATCGAAAATTTTGATTAAGTTGGAGTGTTCCTTTTAAAAAGAATTTATTTTATTTATATAGAAACTTATTGCACTCTAGAAAACAAAGATGGTTTATGTACATTTCGAAAAAGTCAAAACTATACCAAAAATTATTGTAAATTTCTTAAATGTCGTAGGTGGATCACTTTGAGTCCTCGTGCATCCGAATGCCAGAAATAAATGAAGAATTAGGAATGAGGAAATTGGTGCTCTCGGTAGTCAAAAAGGTACCGCGTTTGATTAACACTCCAGAGGTCTGGGGTTCGAATCCAGACCAGGCCATGGTTCTATACTTTCCCCACCAGAGGGATAGCTTAAACGAAACAAAATAGGGGAAAATTGTGCACGTTCTTTCCCTGAAGCTATGATTTTTAAATTATTTTCCAACACTAAAAAAACCTCATCTCTTAAGCAGAATGCGAAACAAACTGGGCTTGATAGCATACTTAAAAATTGTGCTAATTGTATGACCGTCTCTGTATGTGTTGTAGTTATAAATGTTTTGATACGTTTTGCCCTTTTACATATAGACTATAACAGCCTATGTATAAATATTCCCTTTATGTATTTTATTTTATGCTTTTGTATTCCACATAAAAATAAAGCTTAAAACCAAGGAACCTGCCTTAAAACATGCTTTACAACCAGGCAGTGATTTTTTTTCGTTATAGAACTTGTCTTGACCTGCATTCGTCTGATATGCGCTTTATGAAGACCAATTTTTTTTAATTTCCGTTTGTCTGTCTTTCCGCTTCATCAGGTAATTTTTTTGGAAGCCTAAAATCAAAAAAAAAAAAAAAAAAAAAATACAATTACAAAATAAAAGGAACTGGTTGTCTTAACCCAGCAACTTAAGAATTTTGCTTGAAATAAATCCTCACGCTTGCCTTCCAAACACTCCTTCCATGATTTCCAAAGTCATTTATAGGAACTTTTTCTACTCTCACAAAGTGCATTTGTAAATTTAACTACATAATTTGTCAAATGCAGCAATACTAAAGCATCAATGAAATAAGTAGATTTCGACTGTGCGGATAGGTACAACTTCCAAAGTTTTTCTTACTGTATTTTTATCCGAATCTATTAAGAACTGCTGACACATTTCTAGGCTTGCAGCCAGATTAGATTTTATTTTTATTTTTTGGTAATATTGCCACACTTTAATTTGTAATTCAATTCCTTAAATCAATTCATGTCAGCGTTGTTTACATCTGGCACATTTGTTGTATTCCTTGTTATTTGTGTTGTCATCGTATTCCATGCACGGTCGATTACAACACTTTGTTTAAACAGCTTTTTTTTAGACTCTTTTTGGTTTCTGTACACCACAAAAAAACAAATCGACTCAACGACAGCTTTTGTTGTCGGAAGAGGAAAACCACGCAACTTTGCAAACAAACCTTTGGAAAAACACACACCCACTAAATAAACGTCACCACCAACTGTCTCCACTGTCTGACTGGAGAAATAATTGAATGAATGAATGACGGAATCAATGACAGACAGCGTCACACATGTCTCCGCTCGTTTTAAAAGCTGTGTGTCCTAATTTAACTCAGCGCATTGAATAAGGAAGTAAAATTGAGAAATGTCAAATTTTATAATTTTCTATTTTTCTTAAAATTGGTAAAAATAACTAAAAAAAACAAATGAGAAATCATGTAAAAATAATTAAATTTTTAAATTGAACAAAAGATCTAATTTTAAAACAAGTCAATTATACTCAAAACGAGACTCAGCAGATGGTAAAATTAAATTTTAGGAAAAGATAAATTCTTTTTTGACTTATAAGTTTTGTGTTAGTCACTCATATATTTACAGCCATGGACACATAAATAGCACAAATGTCAACTTGTTTTTTAAACGTTTCGTTTGAACCTTATAATGCATTCATTAACTGTAGTTATAATTTTTTGAGACTCCAGTGTGACGTTGTTTAAAACTCCGAGAGAGATATACCGTTACTTACTTTTATTTTCTCAGGCCATCTCTTTCTGTATAGGAATGTACGATCTGCTGTGGTCATATAAATAGCACACATGTTAGTTGGTGAATAAAAGTTAACAAGATCGGGTGTTTGTAAAAATTTTAGAGTTGTATTTAGTTGATTTCGCCGATTCTAAATAAAATGGGTCGTGGCAAACATTGCACTCCGGAAAAAAGGTCTATAATTCACGAACGAAGTCGAAAAGGCAAAAAAACATCTATACTCGTGGATAATCTCAAAATTTCGTGAAAAATGGTCTATAATGCACTCAAGCTGGTTAAATTAAATGGTTCAAATAATTTCGAGAATAAGTCGCGCAATCCTAGACTGCGTAAAACCACCGCTTCTACTGATAGACTTATAGTTCGCAAAAGTAAGCAAAGCCTTTCAAGTCAGCAAAGCAAATTATGAGGGAAATAAATGAAGAAAATAACCTTAATGTTTCAAGAAAACTAGTATATAACAGACTACATGAAGCTAATCCTTATGGACGCATTAGCCGAAGAAAGCCGCTCTTAACAAAAAGAAAAAAAAAAAAATAAAGGATCGTTTAGCGTTTGCAAGTGCCCATGTGAATAAAGATGACCAATTTTGGAAGAAAGTGCTCTGGACTGACGAAACTAAATTTAATAGGGTTGGACCAGATGGAAAAACTTTTGTTCGGCGCCCCAAATGCCAAGAGTTGAATCCTAAGTATACAACACAATCATTAAAGCATAGAGGAGGGAATTTAATGGCTTGGGGAGCTTTTTCCTGGCACGACGTTGGGCCAATTTTCCGTATACCAGGAATAATGAACAAAAATATGTATTTAGATATTCTTAATAACCAGATGGAATCATTTGCATTTGAGAACATGCCTATTAGGTGGACTTTTATGCACGATAATGATCCAAAACACACGGCAAAAATTGTGATTGATTGGCTAAAAAAGGAAAAATGGAATATTTTGAATTGGCCGGCTCAATGTCCAGACCTCAATACCATAGAAAATTTATGCAATGATGTAAAGGTCAGCATAAGCAACAAAAATTTTCGAAATTTAGATGAGTTTTGGAGTGGAATTGAGAAGGCTTGGTACTCTATGCCGAAGGATAAGGTCAGGAAGCTTGTGGAGAGTATGGGACGAATATGTCGGGCTGTTTTGGACGATTCGGGATACAGTACCAAGTACTAGTAAGCATATTCGTAAGCTCATTGTAAAATAAAAATAAATGACTATGTCTTTTTTTCCAGAATCCAAATTGTGCTATTTTTATGTCCACCTCAGAAAGGGAGCAATTTCAGATTTTTTATTAATTTTCTAGTTTTTAATTCGTAATTACAAAGTTACTTTAAGTTTTAAGTTTTTAATGTTTATACTCAAATACAATGAAATAAATTCTTGTTTTCCTCTATGTTTTTTATTTAAATTCATGTGAAACACTCTACATGTATTTTTGTGCTATTTATATGTCCATGGCTGTATATCTTTGAAAAAATTGTTTAATTACAAAGAAAAACTATTTTAATCTTTGGGTAATCGATTGCTAAAGAACAAAATGAAGAAAAAATAATGAAAAAACAAAAATTAAAATATAAAATTAATAATAAATTAAAAATATAAAATTAATAATAAATATAAAAATAAACAAAAAATCAAAATATATACAATAGAAAAATTTCAAAATATTACAATATTGAAAAAAAAAAATAAAAACCTATTTAAAACAAATTAAACGTAAAATAATTAATTCAAAAATATTCAGTGAAAAATAACTAAAAAATTTTGAATGAAAATAATAAAAAAAGTGTAAAATAATTTTAAATTATATAAGGAAAAATTAAAATTTTACCATTAACAAAAATAACAATTATGAAAATAATTAAAGTAAATTATAATTAAAGCGAATATAATTAAAGTAAAAATTAAAATTTTTATAGAAGATTTCAATATATTAACAAAAATAAAAAAAGATAATAAATAATAAAAATAAAAAGTTATCAATAAGAATTCAAAATGATTCAATGAGAAATAAAAACCAAAATTTATAAGATTTAAAGAAACTGATAGATAAAATTCATACAAATTAAAAACAACACATAATTAATTGAAAAAAAAATGATAAAAATTTAAAAAAAATTGAAATTTGCATTAAAGTAAAAAGCAATAATTTAAAATTAAAAAACAAATAAAAAAGTGTCAACCAATTTCCTATTGAAACAGATACACAAAAACTAAAAAAAGTGCATACAAGACAAAAACAAATAAAATAAAAACTAAGAAATACACTTTACTCAAATTTAAAGCAAATTAATAAGGGGTATAAACAAATGAATAAAAATTAAATACTAATGAAAAACATTAAATACAAACGAAAAAATTTACTTACAAATTAACAAAATTAAATACAGAATTAAACAAATTAATAAAATTAAAACAAATTAATAAAATTAAAACAAATTACTAAAATTAAAACAAATTTATAAAATTAAAACAAATTAATAAAATTAAAACAAATTAATAAAATTAAAACAAATAAATAAAATTAAAACAAATTAATAAGATGAAAACAAATTAATAAAAAAAATATATAAATAAAAATTAAAAAAACAAAAAATTCAAAAAACGTAAAATAAAAAAAAAATAAAAAAAATATTAAATAGAATGAAAAAATTTAAATACAAATGAAAGAAATTAGATGCAAATGAAAAAATTAATTACAAAGAAAGAATGAAATACTAATGAAAAAAAAATTGGATACAAATTAAAACAAATCAATAAAAAAAAGTCAAAAGAAAAAAAAATAGAAAAAAAAAATAATAAACCATAAATAAAAGAATCACAAAAAATCCAAAAACATAAATAATAAAAAAATTTTAAGACTAGAAATTAGAAAATGAATAATTAATAAAAAATTTTTAAAATTAAAAATTTATAAATATAAAGAAACCATTAAACAAAATCAAGGACAAAGTGATTGAAATAAAAAATGAATTTATAAAAATTAATAAAAAAATACATAAATATTAAGAACAATCAATTTAAAATCAACAAAAAAAAAAACGAATTTTAATAAATAATAAAATTTATAAAAATGATAAAACAATAAATAAAAATTTAAATAGAGGAGAATGAAAAACTAAGAAAATTCAAGAATCTAACAAATTAACAAATAAAAATAAAAATTGAACAATAAAATTACAAAAAAAAAAAGTTACGAAACAGCATGATATAAATATAAAAAAACAAAAATAAAATAGATTGTAAATATTATTTTAAAATAATTTAAAAATATTAAAAAAACAAAAAAAAAATAAAACTTACCACAAAAAAAAAAAAAAAACAATTTTAAAAAATAAGTATTCTAAAAAAATATTTATTATAAAATATCAGTATTAAAAAAATTATTAAAAACATAATTATTTTAAAGAAAAGTTATTACAAGTAATTGAAAAAATTTAAATGCAGAAAAAGTGGAGAAGAAATCTACTGGCTAAAATTGCTAAAATTGGAAAAATTAATAAAATTAAATTTTAAAAAAGTAATAAAATTGATGGGAATAAAATGAAAAGAAATGCAATTTCTAATAAAAAAATTGAAATATTGAATAATAAAAAAGGTTTTTAAATTTTAAAAATGAAAAGGAGGACAAATGCGTTATAAAGTGTGTCCAATTCGAGACCAGGTTCGAATCCCAGTTGACACAATTTTTTCAATTGCTACTAATTTTTCGAATCGGTCGTCACCTCTCTGCAAAAAATGGCAAGCTTCAGAGAATGAATAAGGCCCAATGTATAGCTTCTTAAGAATATGCGCGTTAGCATAAAAACCATTAGGGGCAGTTCTCATTCAATTGTGTACAGATAAAAACATGGACAACACAAATTTTCTATCATAAGAAGCTCGGTTAAAGTTTTCAAGGGCTAAATCAATTTTAACAAAGCTAGTTGCTAAAAAAAAAATTATTGCACAGCATTTATTTATCATACAAGTGATATTCAAACTAAATTGAAATTTAATTTTTCGCATAACACGTTTTGGTTTGTAGTCGCTCCCTCCGGGTGAGCGAACTATTGCAAGTAATTGGACGAAATTAATGCAAGAAAGTTTTGCCGCATACCATTCCATCGTTAACTAAATGCTAGCATCTATCAATATGCTAAAAATCAGCCACGAATTTCCTTTAATTGCTTGAAAAAAATATTTTCTAAAACATTTTCGCGTATTTATTTCGGCATTAAGTGCAATAGACGCACGCACATATGCTGCATACATTAAAATTTCTACCATTGAGTGTAAATAAACTTGGTTAATGTTTGACAATTTGTTGCTTGTGCGTTGTTGCCAGGCTCAAATTTCAGCTGCACAACTAATTCACTTATTCACTTATACATTAGCAGCATGAGCTCTTGCGTTCATGCACTCCGTCGCTGCCATTGCCGCCAAGTGATAAATAATCAACGGCGGCATTGCAAATATAAAGTACGATGCGGCTGCTGCTTCTTCGATTAACATTTTTATTTTACGATACATGAAGTTTAAAGTTACATAATGCGGTGTCATTGCCTTCATTTAAAGATTTGAACATTTTTGATGTCAATTCATTTTGATGGGAAATGGGAAATTTTGAATTTTTTTTAAAAGGCTAGCTGGTATAGGTGGGTTTTTAATATCGGTGGCGACCTTTATGTAAAAAAAAGAAGTTTCTACAAATATGCTTAAAATTATGACCTATAGTATTTGCTACGCAGGCTGCTACTTATATTCCGGGAAATAACAACGTTAGTGTCTTTCCAGACAAGCTAACGTTTCCATTGGAAATTTGAATCCAGTCGATTTTGACTTTTTTGGTCTTATACGTACTCACAACGTTTTGGTGTACGTGCGCCTATTGTGTTGTTTACAGTGCTTTTGAAATTGTATTTCACGTGAAATTTTTACGTGAAAATTTTCATGCGACTATTTTTTTGCAACTTTCGACTTGAATTATCTCAACAAGAGTGCATTGATGAACTGAATTCGACTTTTGGTAGTGTGACCATCTCACTTTTGTGGCATTCGAGGACATTCGGCCAAAGTTTTGGGGAAATTTGCTCAAATTTGGGGACATTCTTCAGTGAGAACGAGGACAAATCGGCAATAACTTAAAAATATAAAAAAAAAAACACAAAATTTACTTAAAAAATAGGTGGAGTTTACTTCATTTTGTAAATAAAGCAACAAAGTTATTGATATTATTTCTCCGAGTTCAAATCCTTTAAAATAAAAATTATCGATGGCTATGACCTACTTCTTTGCTCAATTTTTCATTCGTATTCTTTGTGGTATTTATCGCTACCAGTAACCTTTTTCACCATTTCTGCACGCAAATAAATTTTTCGTTTACCACAACTGAAAAATTCACCAACTATACTTCGTTTGCGAGCTGTATTTGCCGCAAACGAATATTCAGTTGTCACAACTTAAAAATATATCTTATATATATATACCGCAAGCTATTTCGGTCATTATAATTTATTATATTAATTCTCTTTCTCATTATGTCCGTCCGTCTTCTTATGGATTGCTCCTCTGTTGCTATTTCCGTCCGCGTATTAAGCAAACTACCAATTTCTTTATATAGTAACAATTTGTCCAAAAAGTAACTCTAAACTATAAGCGTTATGTTTATACAACGAAGGGAAAAATAAACAAAATTTTCAGTTGGGAAAAACGAAGTTTTCAATTGCTGCAATTTAAAAATCACTCGCGTTTATGACAAACGAAATTAATTTCCTGCAACTATATGACGCGTTTCTCGCAACTGAACTGTTATTATGACAACTGTTGAAACGTTTGCAAATAACGATTTCAAGCACGACAAACGAAGTTCGTTTGCGGCAAACGAAGTTCGTATGCGGCAAACTGGCGATAAACGTTTTTTTTCTTTGCGTGTGGCGTTTTTTAAAGCAAGTAAAAAAATTCCATACAACTCAACATAATTTGACATTTCACGAATATGTTCCTTTCCAAAGTACCTACTTATTTGAAGGTGTGTTTTTTTTCCTTCGTCCCAATTCGGTTGATAGTTGAAAAAGCTCTTTCGACTGATTATATATATTGGACTGATATATTGGACCATACCTCCTCAAAGCTTTTGCGTTTTTTGTCGCAAAATGTTTGAAGTACTCAGCGCATATGAAATGGTATCTAGTTTCCATTCCTGAATTTTTTCAGCAGTTATAAATTTCGTCAAATAACCAAACTTATAAATAAAAACTTTCTCACAGAACTCGGGGACATTAAGTCCAATTTGGGGACACTGGGACAATTGCAAAAATTCGGGGACATATCCCGAGTAAATAGGACAGAATTCAAGCTTGGCGGTACTTTGCTCATTGAAAAATTTCTTGAACTGTGTCCAAAATCTGTTGTTGTGTCACAAAACATTGATTCTGTGCGCGAACTGATAATGCTTGATCGTCATGTGACATACCGTGAGATTGAGGAATACCTGGGTGTTACTTTACCAGCATACAGACTATTTTACATGAACACATGAACATACAGATTTTACGTATGTAAAATCGTGATTGGTGCCGAATTATGGAGCTGTGCGTATGAGCCTGATTGTAAACAATAGTCGACTGTATAGATTTTTCAATATGAACCAAATCTAACAAAAGTTGTTCGAGCTCAAAGCACTGCAAAGCAAATGGTCGCCTGTTTCTTCCAATAAATTGGTCATGTGACCACGGTACTACTTAAAACACGTAAAACGGTAAATTTGGAATGGCATACAACCAGTTGTTTGTCAGAAATGTTCCGTGAAATAAGCAAAACAAACTAGCACCAAAGAATTATTCTTAATCAAGACAATGTTAGCACATAGCTAAAAAAAGGCGTTTTTGAGCACTTAAAAACATAGAATTAATGGGTCATCAGCCACACAGTCCTGATTTGACACCCAATGACATCTTTTTGTTTGTGCACATCAAGGACAAATTGCGTGGACAACAATTTTCGACGCCAGAAGAAGCCGTGTTGATGCGTTAAAAAACAATGATTTGGAGTTGTCTCAAATGATATAGAATAAATGTATGATAAAGGTTCGACCGTTATCATTAAGACGATTATTTTGAAAAACAATAAAGGTATTTTCAATAAAACAAAATATTGAGTCTTCATTTTTATTCCCGAAATATGTGTAGCAATCCCCGTATTCTTTGCTTCTTCTTAGTAGATTTTCAACTTTTGTTTTGTTTGACCTAAAAAAAAAAACACAAAATTAAATTCAATCAATTACCTTCATACATAAATCACAAAAATATGCGGTGCAAAATAATAAAATCTTCAAAGTGAAGTGCAGTACCGGGAAAAGTTCTTAAAACAAGTTCTTGTACTGAATAATCAAATCTTAATGGTGCGCGGCGAAATGATTAAGTTAATGGATGGCACACACGCACGCACTGTATAGAATAAGGGACACCATTTAACAGAAAAGAGCCCAACTTAATCCATGTAATCAATCGGCGCATTTAATGAACTTTTACTAAAGAAAGTTAAAAAAAAGAAACGTAATATCTCAAGAAGCGGCAAGAATATATGTTGGAAGAAGCGGCGGCAAGTAATAAAAATATTCCCACTCTCGATTGAGTAGGTCAAATGGCCAAGTTCTGATTTTCCCACCAAAAGATGAGAAATAAATTAAAATATGTGGTTAAGGCATAAAAACTATTGTGTTGGCTTTAATATGAAAATCAGCTTAAAATAAAGATTCAAAGATATTTGTGTCCAACAAACATAACAATGAAAGTAAAATGATTTTTTTTTTTTTTTTCACCAAATACTAGATGTTTTTGTAGTTTGGATTTCCCCCATACCTACAACAACGAGAGCAAAATGTCATTCCTGGACAGTTGACGTTATTTATGTGGCTCATACGCTGCTCCTTGCTCCATGCTCCATGCTGCTGTCACTTTCCAACTGACAATTAAGCGGCAATATTTAAACACACACATTCCCTAGTTTCTGTTGCCTTGCATTGTGTTGCAAGTAGCAGTAAGGAATGACTACCGTGATATTTGTCGTCTTCGGTGGCATTCCTTTTGCTATTCTCTCCACTTCATAGCACTAGCGCATGCGCGCGCGCACATTTTCATTGCGCATTTCCGTTGGCCATTTTTCTCTGCATTGTTTTTCTAGCAAATCGTAGTGCAGCAATAACAAGAATCGACAATGATGCAGTTAGATTTAAAAGAAGGTTGTTTTGATTTGTATGTCTCTTACTTTTTTATTTTTTTTTATATTTTTTGTTATCTTCAAAACCTGTTATTCCAGCATAAAATGATAAAATACACAACTTTGGTTCAAGTGAGTATTCTTACAGCTGTTGTTGTGGCATGGTTATGGCTTAAATTGCGTTGTTGTTTTTGTTGTATGACGTGGTGGTGGTCTCTATACCGCTGTCACTCAGTGTAACGGTTGCGCGTTTTAAATGCCGGTAAAGGCGTTTTAATCTATTGATTTGCATAACTTGCGGAAAATATTTACTGCAAAGATGTGGGCATAACCACTTGATGTAAATTTGCGTACATATCCCTTGTTGGGGGTATAAATCGCAAATCAGCCAAAGGAACAAATATGCGTGGCTCAGTAAGCATAACAATACGATACTTTTTCGAATACATTTTCTTTTTTTACATTTTTGGTTTACACAGTGTGTCATAGAAATTAATGACACACACAAAATATTACTTAAAACAACTTATACAAATTCTCAATAAAGTTATCTTGTAAATAAATGTTGTTTTTCATTTGTCAGATTAACTGTCCCGTTTCAAACGAACACAATTCGTTACTGGTTAAATAAAACAGTTATGAATTCTAGTCGGTCATATTTCACATTAAATCAGTTACAATTGGTTTTTAGTAACCATCAAAAATAATGTTTTAATGTGTAATAAACAAATTTCAAAACGCACAAAAAACTAATTTACAAAAAAAAAATATACAAAATAATAAAAATAAAAAATGCTCTTAATTAAAAAAAAAAAAAACATACAAAAGTAAAATAAAAAAAAAAAATAAAAATACAAACAAATAAATATTTAAAAAAACTAAAAAATAAGAACAAAATAAAAAACCTAAAATACAAAAAAGAAAAATATCTTAAAGAAAATAAAACAATAAAAAATTGATTAAAATAAAAACACAATAATAAGATTATATGAATACAAAAAATAAATTAAAAAAATAAATGAAAAGGAATAAAATAAAAAAAAAAATAAAAACAGAATGTAAAACATGAAAAACTTCAAACATTTTAACAAACACAAAATTAAACACAACTACAACCTAAAAGAAAAAAATAAAAAAAATTAAAAAAAAATAAAAAACTAAAAAAAAAAACAATTAAAAAAAATTAAAAAAATAAATAAATAAAAATAAAATGAAAAAAAAAACAAATAAAATAAATAAAATAAAAAATTAAAAAAATAAAAAAACAAAAAAAAAATAAATAAATAAAACAAAAAAAAAATAAAAATAACAAAAATATAATAAAATAGAAAAATAAAAAATTACCAACGTTATTTATTATCTGAAAATAGTATAAATAAATGAATATACGAAACTCCAATAATTTTAAAAAAAGAATTTATAAAGTTTATATATCACAAGAAAATGTAAATAACACAAGAATTTACTACGAAAAAAAAAAAACAACTTAATTATCAAGAAATTTAAAACAAAATTAAGAATAACAAAAATTCCATAAAATTAACATACATACATACTTAAAAGTAGATATGAATTAACACCAACACAAAAAAAACATTAAAATTCAAATTTTTCAACTGCTGCAATTTAAAAATCACTCGCGTTTATGACAAACGAAATTAATTTCCTGCAACTAAATGACGCGTTTCTCTCTACTGACTATTATTATTATGACAACTGTTGAAGCGTTTGCAAATAACGACTTCAAGCACGACAAACGGGCGATAAACGTTTTTTTTTTCTTTGCGTGTGCTTCAAGGTTTTGCGAAGTTATATGGACTCACGAACTAACATTTTTATTTTATAACATTATATTTTTATTTTATTTTTCCAATTAATATATATTTATGAACATACGCAGCAAATTACCCATTAATCTGAGGAATATTCTCAAAGTTGTACGGACTTTTTGTTTCCCAGGGGCCTCTTTCTCAGAAATGTGAAATTTCTAACGCGATTTTCTCAAAACTATGCTTTTAAGTTGGCGAGTAAGATTCCTCGGAAACGGCTCAGCCTCAAATTTTTAACGGCTCCGTCTCAAAAGTATATTTTTGGGTGATAAATCAAAGGTTAATTCTCACAGATAAATATATCAGATTTAATATACAATTTAAAGCATACAATTTAAAATTGATGTAGAAAATTATTATTTGCTTTTTTTTATTTTATAAAGCCACAATTTTGTAAAAAATCAATATTTTGCTTATTCCTTTGATTAAATACTAAATAATACCTTATGTTAACTTATTTTTGTTTTTTTCATTTCAGATGATCCAGTCTAGAGATATCGTATGGCTAAAACTTAGCTTTAAAAATATTTATTTTTACAAATAAAAAAAAACTGAAAGTAAAGCAAAAATTTATCACAATATGTACATACATTTTTACTTTTATAAATTAAAATGGGTTCTCAGAAAAATATAACCGCATATAACCTTTTTAATGGGTTTTTTGGCAATAAATCCAAATTAAAATTATGACTAGCAATGGCATGACCAAATTTAAAAAAGACTTTACACCGCTTCCTGAATCTAAACTATGAAAATATTGATTAGGTTTTAATATTGGTTTTGTTGTTTTTTTACAATAAAAAAATTATAACAGACGGTGATTATATTCCTGCTTGAAATTTTGTTTATATGGTTTGTGTTTGTTAATGTAACTCAAATGAATAAACATAAATAAAACCCATATTTATTTATGCTAATAACTTTATTTATTCTCTCTACATTAAGAAAGCAGCACGCAACAAAATTGTATCAATATTATGAATTAACGCCCATAAAAGTAAACCCAGTTAAATAAAAGCGGTATTCTCTTCAAACTGTGTCTTCAAACGCTATTCATATAAGGGTCATGCAGCCAACATTGTACAAAATGCTTATCACTATAGAACTTAATTTATTCTGAAGTTCAGTGCACTTAGTTCTCCCGTTCATTATGATACCCTCATTCAGTCACATTTGAATTTTTGTCCAACAGCGCAAGCGCACACGCACACTTATAAATCCACCACTTCCAAGTGATGTTAAATAAAATTAGTGCACATCATTTTCATTGAATACAATTAAATTATTAAAAAAAAAAAAGAAAAAAAATATGTGCATTGCTTAGGTCAACACAATGGCGCCCATACTCAGATGAAGCTGTGCTTAACTTTTCCTTGAGTTGCCAATGGAACTTTTTAAAATAACACTTTGGATAAAGTTGAGTTATATTTTCGCTTATCACTTCTGGTGCCGCTTATAAATTGTTGAATCTTAACCTATTAAATAAGAGACATGCTTCAATTAAAGTCGTTTGTTGCTATTGTTGATCAGGGACTGGGTATCACTTTTTATGAGTTGAAGTATTTGCTTGTGTTCGACGACTTGACGAATGAACACATATAACAAGATTCTAGAGAGCATATCATGATGTTTTGAATGCTGGTTAATAGCCTTGCACGAAGATTAATAATTACAATACAAAAAGGGGCCGCTAAAGAACCGTTATTGCATTAGCTTTGTTCTATTTGTTTTGAATGGCAACTTTGAGAAAAATTATGGTGAAATGTAAATATCTAATAACTTAACATTTTTAATTAAAAAAAAAAAAATAAATAAATCTAACAGCAAACTTAAAAAAAAATAATAATAAAAATTATCATAAAAAACTTTAAAAGTCATGGAGATTAAAATAGTAAAAACAACAAAAAAAAAAATAAATAAAAATAAAGTTAAAAACAATTCAAATATATAAGAAATACTTAAAAAAATTTTTTGAAAAATTGAGATAAAAAAATAATTAGAAAAATCACTTTAAAAATATTACTTTTACTAATTTTAAAACATCAAGCTAAAAACTAAATTTTTCATTAAAATAAAAATAGAATAAAGAATAAATTTATAAATAAATATAAAAAGAAAATAAAAAATAAAATAACAAATAAAATAAAAAATAAAAAATAAATTAAAAATAAATTAAAAAGTAAAATAAAAAATAAAATAATATATAAAATAAAAAATAAAATAAAATAATATATAAAATAAAAAATAAAATATAAATTAAAATAAAAAATAAAACAATAAATAAAACAAAAAATAATATAAAAATTAACCGCCTGTTTATGTATTCCGAAAAGAGAACCGTCGTTCGTGTGGGACACAATAAGCAACACATTTTTTCATATAAAAAAAATATTGTTGCTCGTTTCTTTCACGAACGAGAGTGTTCTTTTCGGAATACATAAACAGGCGGTATAATAAAAATTAAAATAAAAAAAAAAATAAAATAAAAAAAACAAAATAAAATAGAAAATAGAATAAAATAAAAATTGAAATAAAAAAGAAAACTAAAACTAAAATAAAAAATAAAACTTCAAATAAAATAAAATAAAAATAAAATTAAATCAAAATAAATAACAAAAAATAAAATAAAAAATAAAACAAAAAATAAAACAAAATAAAATCAAAAATAAAATAAAAAAAAAAATTTTAAATAAAATAAAAAAAAAAATTTAAAATAAAATAAAATAAAAAATAAAACTGAAAATAAAAAATAAAATAAAAATAAAATTAAATCAAAATAAATAACAAAAAATAAAATAAAAAATAAAGCAAAAAATAAAACAAAATAAAATAAAAAATAAAATAAAAATAAAATAAAAAATAAAATAAAAAATAAAATAAAAATAAAATTAAAACAAAATAAATAACAAAAAATAAAATAAAAAATAAAACAAAAAATAAAACAAAATAAAATAAAAAATTAAATAAAAACTAAACTAAAAACTAAAATAAAAAATATAATATAAATAAAATAAAAAATAAAATAAAATAACTAAAAAGAAATATTATAAATAATATAATAATATAATAATATAATAATATAATAATATAATAATATAATAATATAATAGTCTTGTTGACTATTATGTCTTTAAATTATGTTTTTAAATTGTTGTACGCTAAAAGAACTTTATTGATCTTACTGTACTAATTCTTAAGTCCAATAAATACAAAATACAAATACAAAAAAATAAAAAATAATAAAAAATAATAAAAAAAATAAAATAAAAATAAAATAAAAAATAAAATAAAATACATAATAAAAAATTAAATATAATAAAATAAAAAATAAAATATAATAAAATAAAAAATAAAATATAATAAAATAAAAAATAAAATACAATATTGTTTTATTGTTATTTGAGTTGTGTTCAAAGGCAAGTGGAAAACTTAGTTAATTCAATAACTTTTATTCTAAGTACAGCTTTTTGTAGCACTATCCTTAATCTTATCTTGTTAATTAGAGTAACGCGCTAAGCGGCCTCTTTAGCGCGGCTCCAAATTCGCCACAAAATGAACCAATACATGGTTGGACGCCCTGATTTAGCTGTAGTTTCTGATGCATGATCACTTCTAGCGCATCCAGGCGTGGATCATTATGAAATAGTTGTAAGTCATAAATGTGCAGTTACCGCATGAGCCTGAAAACAACAGTTGTGTTGTTGTTATGATAATTTTAATAATAGTTTACTTCATTTTTCTTGCCTTTTTTATGTTGTTGCAAGTGTAAAAAATTGTTAGCAATTAAAGCTAGTTTACGTGGCGTTTACATCGCAAAAAAATAAAAAACTCACTCGCTCTGCATAAAACTGCTACAACCTGCCATAAATGCACTGTTGTGCTCGAAGAACGAAGAAGGGGTGTGGTCAGTGCGTTCAGGCATGCGTGCCACAACAAGTGTTTCAACGCAATGCTTCAGGCAGATGAACGCATGTCCAACGTGTACAAATTTATTTTTGAAATTTTTTTAATTTATATATTTTTAGCCTTTAGCTGTGCGTCGTTGGCTCGGTTTGGTTAAAACAAGTCAGTACAAATGTGGGCCACGAAATTGTAATGCGCGTAAAATAAAAACAACAACAACATTGTCATCATGCATAAGCATCTTTTTATCAACTGGACCTTGTACTCTCACACGCATTTTTTTCAAAGGAGGCTGTCTCTGTGCTCAATTTTTTAACGAGTCTGAATTTTTTGAAACAAGTCTTTGATATTTTCCTTCCTGTATTTTAAAAATTCAAGTAATTCGGTCATTGGTCCAGGAGTTTTGCTTTCCTTTTACGTGTATCTACGTATTTATGCACTTGTTGCGTAGCACATTGCGCAGACGCAACAGCTAAACGGGCACGACTTCGTTTTAGTTAAATTGTTGCTGTTACGATCACCAGCAATAAGTGTAAACTGTAAATTGTTGTTATAATTAAAAAAAGGATATCAGCAATTTTTTCATTTATATTGTATTACTTTTATTTTTTTCTTTTGTGTCTTTATTAATTTCATCCGTTATTTTGTTGCAATTTAATTGATCGATTACATTTTCTCTTTCCTCTCTCTCTCTCTCTCTCTCTATTTCTCTTTCTTAATATTTAACTGTAACAAATTGTTTCACTGTTCCTCCTCCATTCTTCATACCACAAATTTACTCTCCATCGACTATAAAAATGTATATAAATTGATAAAACCGATCGATCGCTAATGTTTCTATCGATTAGTCTGGAAAATTGTTAGATACAAAAATAATCATCTACCGTGTATAACACTATTTCTACAAAAGCGTCGGTCAAATTAATTATGTTCCATTTTGTTGCATTTAAATGATTTTTGTAATTAATTTTTCTCTTATAATTTGACATTTTAATTTAAATTCCTATTTCTCTCTCATTGCAGGTATAAATTTTGGATGATTACACATTTTTGCTTAAATTATGTAAGTTTTCTGAATAATTGTACAAAACAGTAAAAGCAATACGTTGAAGATTTTAAAAAATTAATTTCTGGCTCTATGAGCCCGGTCAATATCACTACGTGTATAACCTTTTTTACTAAGCTCGTCTTGCTGATCGAAGTTTTTTTTTTTGTAAATTTCCTTGCGAAAGTGACTTTAATTAAATACAAAATAATGAAAAATAACTATGAAAATTTACTCAATCACTTAACGACATCGACTATGAGTTTTCAATTAAATAAACCTATACTACTGTGGGTAAAAAATACCGGAATCCCCAAACATAAATTTTTTGTGTATTCCGATAGAGACAAAATGCTTTTATTTTTAAGTTGGCACTACTGTCACTGATATTTGTGCCAAATTACACGTCAAAATATTCATTAGTGCTTGAAATACGCGTCCTTTTGTAAATAGCCTTCAATTCCTCCTCCGTTTCGGTTTCTATCTCTTCTATCAATTCAAAACGTTGTTTACAGAGCGGTCTCTTGAGTTTAGCGAATAGCTAGAAGTCGCATGGTGCTAAGTCGGTGATTGTGGAACGATATGAGTCAAGTTTGTCTTTGGCGAAATAATCACGAATTACGAGTGCGTTTTTGGCACCAATCGAGATTTCACTTTTCTGAGGTCCGAATGGTCATTCAAAATGGTTTTCACTGTTCTTTCCGATATTCCAACAAGGTCAGCAAGGTCTCGGACTGTCAATAGACGATTTTAAAGCACCAATCCTTTAATTTTGTTGACGTGTATCTCATCAATTGATGTTGACGTTCGGCTGGGCCGCGCCGCGTCTTCAACGCTTTATCGTGCCTCTTTGAACATTGTGTACCACTCATAAACTCTTGTTTTCGATAAAGCTTGCTCACCGAAGGCCTTCTGCTATATTTTCAACGTTTTGGCAGCAGAAATTTCATTCCGCACAAAAAATTGAATGGAAATGCGTTTTTGAATACTTTCAGACATTATAAAAAACGAAAAATTCACTTTTAGCTATTTACAAAAGGACCTGTATCTCAAACACTAATGAATATTTTGACGTATAATTTGGCACAGATGTCAGTGACAGTTGTGCCAACTTAAAAATAAAAACATTTGTCTCTATAGGAATCCCAAAAAACTTTAATTCAAACAAAAAACAAAAAAAAAAAATTAATTCGAATTAAATAAAAATATATATAGACCCAACTCTTTTTTACACGGTTTATTTTTACACGGATTTGAAGTTACACGGTTGAAAAAAGAATTTTTTGTTAAAAATTTTTAATCTAATACGGTTTCAAAATCACTGTATTGTTATTATGTTTGTTTTTACCACACTTGGCACTGTTCTTAATTCTGGATTAACAGATTTCTTTTGTTTTTTGCTTGCTCTACCAATTTTTCACCTGTATGAATTATGTATTTTAAGTTTTTATGCTCAATAAAATGCCATATGAACATACAATTTGTATGCCTATCTGAAATTTTATAGTTTTCAACATTTTTTTACACGGTTTTTCGAAGTAAATATAGTTCTTTATTTCATCTTACACGGTTTTCAGATGACATGGAACGTGCCCCCATTGTACTATAGGAAACGCCTCTTTTTTTACACGGTTTTTTTTACACGGATTTCTGAGGAACGTATCTACCGTGTAAAAAAAGAGTTGGGTGTCTATAAAAATTAATAATAAAAAAAAATAACTCAATAAAAACATATATACAAAAATATAAAAATTAAACTAAAAAAGTAATATTGAAAAAAAAAATTAAAAAAAATTATAAGAATAAAACAAGTTAAATGTTTTAAAACAGCAAAAAAACATGTACTTATATTTTAAGAACGTTCCTTTGAAAAATGGAAACATTTCCGAATATAGACAGTAAACATCTTATAGAATGTAGGAATCATTCCCTTTCGTTAGACACTCCATTTCTTTTTCTATACTCTATTTCACTGGAGGGAAACATTTTTCTCTCCGCTGTCTTAAAAATTAATGTGGAAACATTCCTCTCCATTGTCTTAAAAATAAATGTGGAAACACCAACAAATAAATAACAATTAAAAATGGTTAGCGTGGCCGGTATTTGAACCCGGGACCTCTGAAGGGGTCAGTCAAGCACGCTTTCTACTCGACTACCGAGGCTGCCTTATTAATCGAGATTTTATTATTCGAAATAAATTGAAATTGAAATTGCCCTAAAAGAAGCAAAAGTTTCCACATTGCATTCCTTAAGAAGCAGTTTGGAAACAACATATTTTTGAAACTACCCAAAAGTTATAAAAAGATACGATGAGGAATGTTTCCCCATCACATAACTTCTCCAGAAAGCGGTTTGGTAACAATATCAATTTAAAACTTCTCACAAGTTTCCAAAATATACGATGAGGAATGTTTCCAAATCACTTCCAATTTTTCGCAGAGGGATAAAATTAATTTTTTGAACATTCAAGAACAAAATATAAAATTTAAATAAATAAAAAAATTACAATAGTAATTTATATTAAATTATAAATAGGTTGTTATAAAAAAAAAACTACAAATACATAATCTAAATTAAAAAGAAATTAAAATAAACAATTACGCAAAGATAAAAGTCGAAAAATGAAAATAAAAAATATCGCAAAGATAAATATGGAAAAATAAAAAGAACTTTAAAAAAAATCATTAATAATAAATAGCAGCAAAATCAAAAACAAAACTAAAAATAAATTAAGCAAAAATTAAAATTAATTAATTAAAAATTTAATATTTAATAAAATAAAACAGAAATAAAAACTATAAAAAAAAAAAAATAAATAACTGGCCATTTCAGCCCTTGAAAGGACTTTGACCTAGCTTCTTATGATCAATTGTGTTGTGCGTGCTATTAAGTTTGTACACAATTGACCGAGAACCGGACCTACATGCTTAACGCCGACTCCGAACGGCGATGAACGGAAAGTTCTCGTTCTCAAGAAGCTTTACATGGCATTTTGATTACTCTCTGAGGTTTGCCATTGTCTGCAGAGAGGTGGCGGCCGTACAGAAAAATTATTTTAATTCAAATAATTTTCTGTCGCTGCTGGGGTTCGAACCTGGGTTTCCAAAGTTCTTTGACATAGCGGCCACGCACTTTAACCAACTACACCACGGACGCCACATAGAAATAAAAACTAATTAAACAAAAATAAAAACGAATAAACATAACGCCACATCGAAATAAAAACTAATTAAACAAAAATAAAAACGAATAAACATAAATATTTATAAAAGTAAAATTAATATCAATAAAATAATTAGAACTAAAACAATATTCTGCCCTATCATGAAAAACTTTCTCCCGGGATTTGTAAAAGGCATTTTCCCGTTTTAATTTAAAGCTCGAAAACTTTTTGGAAATTTTTAATGCAAATTTATTCATTAACTTTTAATATTCATGAGTTTAAAATATGTAATGTCTGTATGTAGAAATGTAATGTCTTTATCTGTTATCTTAAAAACGGAAACTCCCTTTCACAACTCCCGGGAGAAAATTTTTAATGATAGGGCTGATCAAATAATAATAAAAATAAAGAAAAAACAAAAACATAAATTTAAACAAAATTGAAAGAAATAAAAACTTCTAAAAATTAATTATTAAGTAAAATTAATGAAAATATTAAGAAAAAAAAAAAAACAAAAATGTAAAAAATAAAAATAATAAAAATGTCAAAAATAAAAAAAAATTAACGTACAATTTAAAAAGAAAAAAAATATATAAAAATAAAAAAATTCATAAAAAACAAAAAACAAAACAAAATGTATAAAAAATAAATAAAAAACAAGAAAAATATATATATAAAAAAAAAATAAATAAAAAACATTTAAATTATGAAAAAGTTAATAAAATGCGAAAATTTAATAAAATATATAAAAAAAAATTGACAAAATAAATGTAACTAATGTAAACAAATTCAAAAAAATTTCATAACAAAAAACAACCGGTAAAATTTCAAAATTATAAAACCAAGTACAAAAATAGAAAGTAAGTATTTTAAAAAGAGATTAAAAAAATTATAAAACGTAAAAAAAACCTAAAATAATTTTTACAAATTAGATACTACAAAAAAAAAAAAAAAACTAATACGGAAAAAAAATCACTAGAAAATAAAGATTTAACTGGCAAAACTACTTAAAAAGCAAATGGCAGACAAAAACTTATGAACAAACAGCAGAAAAAAAATATTAAAGAAAGAAAATGTAAAGAAATTAAAAATTTTAAAATTAATTCTCAAAAAAAAAAAAATTTAGGAAAAAATTAAACAGAATTAAAAGAATTAAAAGAATAAATTAATATAAATTAAAAAATAAAAGAAATATTAAAAAATTATTTTAAAGAAATAACAGACAAAAAAATATATAACAAAAAAAAATTTAATTCGAATTAAAAATATAAAAAAATAGAAATATTAAAAAGAAATTTTAAAAAGATAAAAAAAATTAAAGATTAACAAAAAATTAAAAAAAAAGAGTTGGCTGTGCCGTGGACACACCCGTAGGTTTTGACGTGACGAAGTTTCTTGCTGTTGTTGTTAATGTTGATGTTGATGTTGATGTTGATGTTGATGTTGATGTTGATGTTGATGTTGATGTTGATGTTGATGTTGATGTTGATGTTGATGTTGATGTTGATGTTGTTGTTAATGTTGATGTTGATGTTGATGTTAATGGTTATGTTGATGTTGATATTGATGTTGATGTTAATGGTTATGTTGATGTTGATATTGATGTTGATGTTGATGTTGATGTTGATGTTGATGTTGATGTTGATGTTGATGTTGATGTTGATGTTGACGTTGATGATGATGTTGATGTTAATGGTTATGTTGATGTTGATATTGATGTTGATGTTAATGGTTATGTTGATGTTGATATTGATGTTGATGTTGATGTTGATGTTGATTTTGATGTTGATGTCGATGTTGATGTTGATGTTGATGTTGATATTGATATTGATGTTGATATTGATGTTGATGTTGATGTTGATGTTGATGTTGATATTGATATTGATGTTGATGTTGATGTTGATGTTGATGTTGATGTTGATGTTGATGTTGATGTTGATGTTGATGTCGATGTTGATGTTGATGTTGATATTGATATTGATGTTGATATTGATGTTAATGGTTATGTTGATGTTGATATTGATGCTGATGTTAATGGTTATGTTGATGTTGATATTGATGTTGATGTTGATGTTGATGTTGATGTCGATGTTGATGTTGATGTTGATGTTGATGTTGATATTGATATTGATGTTGATATTGATGTTAATGGTTATGTTGATATTGATGTTGATGTTAATGGTTATGTTGATGTTGATGTTGATATTGATGTTGATGTTGATGTTGATGTTGATGTTGATGTTGATGTTGATGTTGATGTTGATGTTGATGTTGATATTGATATTGATGTTGATGTTGATGTTGATGTTAATGTTGATGTTGATGTTGATGTTGATGTTGATGTTGATGTTGATGTTGATGTTGATGTTGATGTTGACGTTGATGTTGATGTTGATGTTAATGGTTATGTTGATGTTGATATTGATGTTGATGTTAATGGTTATGTTGATGTTGATATTGATGTTAATGTTGATGTTGATGGCGATGTTGATGTTGCTGTTGCTGTTGATGTTGATGTTGATGTTGATGTTGATGTTGATGTTGATGTTGATATTGATGTTGATGTTGATGTTGGTGTTGGTGTTGGTATTGGTGTTGGTGTTGGTGTTGGTGTTAGTGTTGGTGTTGATGTTGGTGTTGGTGTTGGTGTTGGTGTTGGTGTTGGTGTTGGTGTTGGTGTTGGTGTTGGTGTTGGTGTTGGTGTTGGTGTTGGTGTTGGTGTTGGTGTTGGTGTTGGTGTTGGTGTTGGTGTTGGTGTTGATGTTGATGTTGGTGTTGGTGTTGGTGTTGGTGTTGGTGTTGGTGTTGGAGTTGCTGTTGGATTTGAAGTTGGCGCTTTTCGTTTAGCTTTTTTTTTTGCTTCCCCATTGGTTGTGCTCTAATTTCAATTAATCTAGCAAAAGTGATGCATATGCGTCACATTAGGCGGTTCCCTGAGGGTTTTTGACACGCCGTCAAATTTTTTTTTTATTTTTGTCATATTCCCGAAGACCTCACCTCTGTTTTCGTTTCTTAAAATTTACCGTTGCACCAGTAGTCACAGAGTTAAAAATACATGCAACGTTTTTTCATGGCTGTAGCATTTTTACTGCATTATGTGATTGCATCCCTGAAATCAGGACAACAAAATTTTTTTTGTAATATAGTTGAGAAGCGTAATAACACATCCCTGCTGTCGTAAAACAAAATTTACTATAGCACTCCTCCTGAGTGAGTAATAATTCCATGCAACAATATTACATTTCTGTTACATAAGCTGCTATATTCACGACCTAACGACGCCGGAATTTTTTTGTTATTTTTGTCGTAAAGCCATGTATAAAAACTTTATTTTCCTTTCTAAACTTTTATCGTAGGTTATATACTCATTGAGTAAAAATTCAATGCAACGCCGCTGCATGAATGTTGCGTTATCAATCTTTGAGCGGCTCTCTCAGCGTCCCCATGATGTCAGAAATTTTTTGTCTAATTTTGTTGTGAAGGCTTCTAGTACGCCTTTATTGACGTATCGTACTTTTAATCCTAGCACTAATACTCAGCGAGTAATAATTCCATGTAACAAATTTTCAGTTGCGTTGCTTACGCAGCTCCCACTACGTTCCTATGCCTTTTAAAATTTTTTTTTTTGTTTTTTTAATATAGTCAAAGAATTAACCTTTATGTTCATACTATTTTTTGAATCATACCCAGCGAGTAACAATTAATAAAACGCAGATGAATTTTTAAAAAATTAATTTTTCAACAATGAACAAAATTAAATTTTTTCTATGAATTATGGCTTTATTAGTAAGAGCAAAAATGTCCATTAATTATGGAACACGATGTCGTTCAAGTGGCTGTCTCGGCTGGCTTCGCAGTAGCGCATTCTGTCAGTCCAATTTTTCAAGACCTTCTTGATGGTTTCGGGCTGTAGCTCAAGGATTGCTTCGATGATATTGGACTTAAGTGCTTGAATCGTTTTAGGATTGTTAGCATAACATCGGTCCTTCACAGTTCCCCACAAAAAAAGTAAAAAAAGTCAAATCGCAGCTCCGAGGCGACCAATTGACATCGCCAATTCACATTGCCAATTGACATCGACGGCTGATAACACAATTTGGGAATTTTGGGAATTTCGCAAAAGATCCATTGTAGCATTAACCAAAGGTCGTCCAAATTCATGTCTCTAATTTTAGTAAAAAAGTCGGTTAACATGACTCTGTAACGCCCACGGTTGACCGAAACGTCGTTTTCAGCCTCATTTTCGAGGTTTCTGGCTAGTATCTATCGTCTAATAGCTCAGACGATATTCGCCGTAAGGGTCTCGATCATTTCTGGATTATCTGCATAGATCGATATTTTACGGAATCCACTCCAAAAAAGTTAAACGAGGTCAAATAACAGCATATGATTAAAAATTAAAGATACAAATATCGATATTTGGACCACCCCTTATGGTCCCAACTTCATTCATTTCCATTTTTATTTAATTAAAGTTTTTTAATATTTTAGAATTGTTTTGCAAATTTCTTTAATTGACTTATTTTATTCTATTTGGATTTATTTTATTATAGAAATTTTATTTTATATAAAATATATCCAAGTTGAAATGTTTTGGAAAACTTTTTCAAACTTTTCGAAATTTGAAAGTTGTGTGAGTTCGAGATGAATTCCCGGAATTTACTTTTATTATTTTAATTGTATGTTAACTAAAATGCTTGAAGAATTGAACAAATTAGCACCTTGTTCACACAAGTTATTCCCATGCAACACAAATTGCATCCCATCGCATAATTGTACACGTACTAGCTACAACATGACCCAAAAGTAGGCGCATACATTTTCATCCGATTAGCACAAAACTAGCTGTTATTAATTGGCAATATTTACAAACAATAAAAACAACGCCTTGTGTTTTTCATTGAATTTTCCATTGAATTTTCCATTGAATTTTCCTTGTGTCTTGTGCCCATTTCCCAGGCACATAAAACATGTTATCAATTAAATTATAAAGCCAAGCAATGGAGTCATACATAATTTGAACAAGCGCTATAAGTTGAAAACCATGGGAGACTAAAAGATAGACAGGCTGCTGTGGCACGCATTTGGCGAATTTATAACGCCAACTTCATCGCTCAAAACGAAACGGAAACATTCGTGAACATTTCGCACAAAATTGTAATTTCAAAAAACAAACAACTGAGCTACGCATGCGCAAATAACGTTTTTAAGATTGTCATTTCCCCAACACACAGCAGCCGCCCGTCACTAAATATTGACTGTTTTCCGCATGCTGCCTGCCAGTGCACATGCGCACGCGCACGCAGTGCAATTGCGACATTTATTTGCAGTCGCAGCATAATAAATTTTTATTAAATTCATGACTGAAATGCACGCAATGCCTGGGGAGTTTTTTTTCGATTTCTTTGCTAGGTATCTGCTCAATATTTGACTCAAATAAATTTCACCTTATCATGGCGCTGCAGCAGTCGCGTTGGGGCCCACACACCAACACATTTTCTCTAATCAACCGCCTAATGAAGTCTTAAAATGTCTCAACTTATGCTGTGCGAGGGGCTTTATTGAACTCTTGGCATTGTCGTTAGTTAAGATTTGCTGCTGCTGCAATGTTGTTGCTGCCGATTGTGACGCCCCTTGACGCGCTGCTGCGGGACTATTTTTTTTACTAAAAAAAACGTTTTTTCCTTGATTTTTATTTATTTTTCTTTATTTAAAGCAATTTTATGTTGCTCCTGCCGTCCGTTTATCTGCATGCAACATAAAAATCGCAGCAATTTTTGCTCAATTAAGTTGCGCTCATTGAAGCATTATGTTGCATGCCGCAATTGTTCTCGTCAATGTTGTTGTGTTTGTTATTCTTGCTAATTTTCTTACCTTTCTTCTTTGCTTTGCGGATTTTTTACCCCTCCTCGATTTTCATTGTTGCCTATCTTACTCAGCAGCATCTTTTAAGTAATTGTTATCGATGTTGTTACTGCTGCTGCTGCTGTTTCTTTTGTTTCTGTTGTTTCTGCAGCACTTCTAACAATTTATCCACTGTTGCAATTAACAGCAGCAACCGTCTTTTGCCGCTTTCGTTGTTGGTTTTTTGCTTCGTTGTTGCTAGACAACATAATTGTTTTAACCACAATTGTTCATATTATTATTGTTGCTGATGGTTTGTTGTTGTTGGAGTTCTTTTTACCGATGTTTTTGTTGTTACTGTTGATACTGTTGTAAATGAATGAACAAGTGGCGCGCAAATTCAAATTTAGAAGCAAAGACTAAATTACACGCATTAAGCAGATTAAGAGTGACCATCTTGTAAGCAATTTGACAATTTTTTTTCTCAGAAATTTCTATACAAAAATAACTAGAGTTTTTAAATTATATATTCAAATCCATTAAAATCACTAAAGAAAATATTATCTTAATTGATATTTTTAAAATTGACTAAAGTACTTTTATTTCAAAATTATATAATTTTTTAATTAAATATATATTCGGACATTCACTAGAAATGCTCAAAACTAAAAATAAGATAAAAACTTAATAATTAAATTATCAAAATGTTAACATGAAGAGTAAAAATTAAATAGTTGTATTAAAAAAATATATATAATAAAAGTAAAATATATAAGTAAAAAATAAAATTAAAATAAAAAATAAAATAAAAAAATAAAATCGTTTCGGAGTCCGCAATTTCGACCTATTCGAAATACACTATAAAAATTTTTTAAAAAAATTAATTTCAACCTAGCTGGTTGTTAATAATAAATATTTTAAGTAATTAAGTAATAATTTTTTCGTATCATATATTTTATATAAAACATTCCATTTATTTTTCTTATGTACCTTTTTACGTAGTCTGTATTTATGTTTCGGGATCTGGCAGCCTAATGTCATTCCAGTGAAACTCGATTAGAAAGTTTGACTTTTTTAAGTTTAAACTGACTTAGAAGGCTTTGGTGTATTTGAGTTCAGTGGCGGATCTATATGCGGGCTGAAAGGATTTTGCCCTCTCCCCCGCCCCCCTTGTAGAATATTTAGTATGGGAAAAAAGTAAAATAAACCCTAAATGTCGTTTCAGCCCCCTCCTTGGGCTACAAAACTGCAAAAAAATAGAATTAACACGTGAACATTTTCGTGTGATAATTTTTTATATCTTTCGACGTGAATTATCTCAAGTAGAGTGCATCGATAAACTAAATACGACTTTTGGCGATGAAGCACCATTAAAAATCTCTGTATATCGGTGATACACAGAATTCACGGGGGCCGTACTGAATTTCGTAAAGGACGTCCAAAATATGTTGTTGTGCCATAAAACATTGATGCTGTGCGCGAACTGATAATGCTTAATCGTCATGTGACATAGCGTGAGATTGATGCATCCCTGGGCATTACTTCCACCAGCACACAAACCATTTTACATGAACACAGTTTTGAAAAGATTTGTTGACTATTTCGAAAACCAATTAAGCTAATTTCAATGAAAAAATTCAGTATAAATATTTATACATATCCGAACTATATGTATCAACTCAAACTCAAATAATATATATGTATATAAAAACTAAATATGAAAATAAATATAAAAACAATTATAAAATAATTATAAAATAAATTAAGCAGAAAAACCATAAAAAATTTATATAAAACACAGTTGTAAAAACAATACCAAATGCAAATTTAAAAAGAAATTGAAAAATTGCTTTTTATATTAAAAAATTAAGAAAATATAAATTACGGTAATATAAAAATATAACCATAAAAAATTAAAAATAAATATAAAAATCCAAAATCATCATAAAAAATTTAAATTTATTTAAAGAATAATTCTAAGAAATTTTAAAATAAAAGTAAAAATATTTTCAGAAAAACATTAATATAATAAATACAAATAAATACAAATAATTAAAAAAAATAAACATTAATAATATAAAATATAAGTTCTAATAAATAAAAATAAAAAAAATAAATAACTGGCCATTTCAGCCCTTGAAAGGACTTTGACCTAGCTTCTTATGATCAATTGTGTTGTGCGTGTTATTAAGTTTGTACACAATTGACCGAGAAATGGACCTACATGCTTAACGCCGACTCCGAACGGCGATGACGGAATGTTCTTATTCTCAAGAAGCTTTACATGGGATTTTGATTACTCTCTGAGGTTTGCCATTGTCTGCAGAGAGGTGGCGTCCGTACAGAAAAATTATTTTAATTCAAATAATTTTCTGTCGCTGCTGGGATTCGAACCTGGGTCTCCAAAGTTCGTTGACATAGCGGCCATGCACTTTAACTAACTACGCCACTGACGCCACCGTGTTCTAATTACATTAAATATTAAAACAAATATAGCAGAACATAACCATAAAAAAAGAATTTAAAATAAAAATAAAATATAAAAAGAAACAAAAAAAAAAATTATCATAATTATTTAAAAATTATAAAAATTCGAGAGATATAAAAATAAAATATAACATTCATAAATTAAAAATAAAAAAAAAAAACACAAACAAATACAAAAAATAAATATCAACTACTTAAAAAATAAATATATATAATACAAAATATAAATTATTAATAACAAAATATAATAATATGTATATATAGAAAGAAAAAACAATAAAATATTAAATATTATATTATATAAATATTAAATTATTATAATAATTCAAACAAACAAACGAATTGGCCATTTCAGCCCCTGAAAGGAATTTGACCGAGCTTCTCATAATAAAATTGTGTTGTGCGTGTTATTAAGTGCTTTTACACAAATGACCGAGAACTGGGCCAACTAGTTTTATGCCGACTCTGGTCGGCTAATGTGTATGTTCTCAAAAAGTTTTACATGTCATTATTTACTCTACGAGATTTGCCATTGTCTGCAGAGAGTTCACAACCGATCAGAAAAATTAATTTCAATTGAAAAAATTTTCTGTGTCTGGTGATGGATTCGAACCTTGCACCGAGTTGTTCACGCACCTTAATGCACTCGATCATGGCTGCTAGATATATATAAAATTAATTTAAAAAAACCAAAATATAAAAATAAATATAAAAAATAAATATCAAAAATAAATATAAAAAATAAATATAAAAAATAAATATAAAAAATAAATATAAAAAATAAATATAAAAAATAAATATAAAAAATACTATAAAAGATAAAGGTGAAAAATAAATATAAAAAATAAATAAAAAAATAGTTATAAAAAAAAAAATATAAAAAAATAAATATAAAAAATAAATATAAAAATAAATATAAAATATAAATATAAAAAATAAATACAAAAAAATAAATATAAAAAATAAATATAAATAATAAATATAAAAATAAATATAATAAATAAACATAAAAAATAAATATAAAAAAAATTATATGAAAAATAAATATGGAAAATAAATATTAAAAAAATATTAATATAAAAACTATTAAAATATCGATATAAAAATATTATAACAACTAAATATAAAAAGAAATAAAATTTATATATACATATGATTAAAAATTCAAGAAATAATAGGAATTCTTAATATAATAGAAATAAGTATACAATGCAACAATGAACATTTCATCTATAAAAAAGTTTAAAAATAAAACAAAAAATTAATTTAAGAAATAAAAAAAAAAATTACTATACAAAATAAATTAAAAAATGAACACAAAAAAAGAATATAAAAAGTTAATATAGAAAATTAACAAAACAAATTAATTTAAAAACAAATTTGAAAAAAAAGAAATAGTTATAAAAAGTATGTCAAGTATTAACAAAATATTAGGAAAAAATAAATATCAGAAATGAATTTAAAAAATAAGAATTAAATTAAACATTAAATATAAAAACTTAAAAACAAAAATGCAATTATAATAAATATAATAATAAAAATATAATAATTATAATAATGCATATTAAAAATTAATACAAAAAACTTCAACAGAAAATATAATAAAAAATAAATAAATTATAAAAAGAAGCAAAAATTAGATCAAGTCAACAATTATTAAAAACTTTTTTTTAAAAAAGGGAAGAGTTAACAACAAAATAACACAACCTCAACAAGCTCTGATAGCGGTAAACCACTGTGATCGAATTTTCGAAGATGCACATGAGTTAAGGCTATGCCTAAAAGTATGACACAACGAAGGATAACCTGGACACAGGGTGCATCGAAGTAGATAAAAACTTAGTTACTAATGTATAAACGTTCTCTCTGTCAAAAATAAACTTCCGGGTAACTTTCTCGGCATATTGGCAGTATACTTAAGTATAAGTAGTATAAGTAGCTTGAGTGGATCACAGTGAAAAGTTATGCAAGACTCCTGATGAGTTGATGTAGCGGCCAACGAAACAGTCTGTCTAGTCTGCTGTGTGATTTGCTCTATACAGCGCCATTGTTGTTGTTGTTGGTTGTTGCCTTCATTGTCTTAATGTTGTCTTGTTGTCAACATACTTGGCCTAAAGCTCAAATTTATTTCAATATAATTATTAAAAACTTTTATTAATACTTGTGTTCATTTTGAGATAGTCGTTGAATATTTTGAATATATAGTACCCTAAAATGATTTGGCAACCATAATTCTTAATGGGTGGCCATAAGTAAATATATTACAATAAGCTCTGTTAACTTTGCTGCTTTCACAAATAATCAGGAAACTTAAAGAAAAAAACCCTGTATGTAGTTAAATTATTGCGGGTGTCGCCTAGATAAGCGCCTCAGTTCTTTCAACAACACAACACCAACAACAACTCTTTTTATTGCCAACACTTGCAGCAGCATAAAACGCAATGCACTGGCAATGTACCAGCAACAAAAGCGGCTGCAGCACGCAAGGCAAACAAAACTGGAGACAGGCGGGCGGTTAATCGGTCGAATAACTATCTATCTTTCCATTGCTTCCACTTTCGCAAAATGTGAAATTTAAACCCTGAATTTTATGCAAAAATTTAAAAGTCATTCCGACGCCCACTTTGCCTAGAAATACCAACGAAAGTAGCTAAATTGACGACGACGATTTCTTTACGCTCTCATTTTGAATGCTGCTGCTGCTGTGCGGATTTATTTTATAGTTGCAGCTAGGAATGCTGCTGTCCACCAGATCACTTGTTTCAAAGTGCTGTTGGATAGTAAAAACTCTTTAGTTTTTGTTTTTTGTACAAACTTGTTGTTCTTTTGAACAAATTTGTTGCCTTTGATATTCTAGCTTCTGGTTACAAGTGTCAACGTCTTCGTCCAGCGACTTGGTTGGCTTTCTTTTGATTAAAATTGCTCTTGATTATTTCTGATGCATGGAAGCCCAAGGCTTGGTTGGCATGGCATGACTGTCGTCATTAACCTGTTTGTTATTGGTGCAGGTGTTGCAATGATGCCCAACACTATTTGCAGCTTTGGCTTTAATGCGGGAAATTAGTACCCAGAGGATAAAATAAATCGGACGAAGAGTCTAACCCAGTGTACAGAGAGTATATTTTTGTGAATTCATTTATTACAATTCTCAATGAAGAATATTTCGGTTTTCGGCACTTGCAACAAAATAAATTTTGAAGCATGCGAAGTCTTCTCGAATACAATATTTTTTTTTTTAATATTTCACAAAAGACAAAAAAATTTTACTTTTTGTTGACTGTAGTGGGTTAAAACTTCTAAAACGAGCGTATTCGCAAACGAAGTGTAAATGATACTTCGAATATGTTTTTTTTTAACAATAATATGAACATAAACCGATATAAAAACAAAAACAAACAATTTAAAAAAATATTTGATAGTAAAATTAATAAATATATAGTAATAGTAAAAACATATTAATATAAACTTCTCAAAAAATAAATAAAACTACTTTCGAAAAACAAATAACTAAAAAATAAATACAAATAATACTAAAATGCAAACATATATAAAAAATGCAAGCATATACAAAAAATAACAAAATTTATATTAAAAATATAAAAAATATGTTAAACAAATAAAAACAAATGCATAAAAACTACATACAAAACACTTATGCACGGATATAAAATAATAAATAAAACAAATAATTAAAAATTTTAAATACAAAAATAAAACAAATTTAATATAACATAATATATATTTTTAATATAAAAATAAGAAAATATTAGAAAATTATCACAGAATTATAAAAATTTAATTAAAAATAACAAAAGGAAATAAGGTTTCGTAACAAAAACTTACAAAAAAATAAATATCAAAAAATAAATACAAAAAAATAATTATAAAAAAATAAATATAAAAAAATAAATATAAAAAAATAAATATAAAAAATAAATATAAAAAAATAAATATAAAAAATAAGTAAAAAAAATAAATACAAAAAAAAAAGTATAAAAAAAAAATATAAAAAAATAAATATAAAAAAATTAATATAAAAAATAAATATAAAAAAATAAATATAAAAAAATTAATATAAAAAAATAAATATAAAAAAATAAATATAAAAAATAAATATAAAAAAATAAATATAAAGAAATAAATATAAAGAAATAAATATAAAGAAATAAATATAAAAAAATAAATAAAAAAATAAATATAAATATAAAAAATAAATAATAAAAATAAATATAAAAAAATGTAAAAAATAAATATAAAAAATGGTATAAAAAATAAATATAAGAAATAAATATAAAAAAATAAATATAAAAAAATAAATATAAAAAATAAATATAAAAAATAAATATAAAAAAATTAATATAAAAAATAAATATAAAGAAATAAATATAAAAATAAAAATAAAAAAATAAATAAAAAAATAAATGTAAATATAAAAAATAAATAATAAAAATAAATATAAAAAATATAAAAAAATAAAAATTAAAAAAAATAAATATAAAAAATAAATATAGAAAATAAATAAAAAATACATATAAAAAATTAAACAAAAAATAAATATAAAAAATATATCTAAAAAGAAAAACAAAATACATAACATAATAAATATGCCTATATAAAAAATAACAAATAAAAAACTATATACAATACTTTGACAAAAATAAAGTAAATAAATATACAAAACAAACATAGAAATACACATAAAAATATGCATAAAAATTAATATAAACCATAAATATAAAAAAATCTATAAAAACTAAATACAAAAATAAGCAAAAACAAACAAAGAATATAAAAATGCAATAAAATAAAAATAATCTCAAAGAAAAAAAAAAATAAAAATCAACAAAAAAAAAATATTAAATTAACAAAAAAAAAAGTAAGAAGTAAAAAACTTAAAAATAAAAACATAAAAAATTAAACAAATATAAAATCAAAATATAAAACACAAAAAAGAAAACAAAATTCTAAAAAGTAAAACGTAAACAACAAGCAAACAAAATGTTTATATAAAACAAAAGAGAAAAAACAATAACAAAAAATATGAAATAAAACACTAAAAAAGAAATAGCAAATAAATAAATAAAAACAAAAACTAAATACAAACCACGAAACGAAACTAAATAGAAAAAAATCGAAACGAAAAAAATCAAAAATTACAAAGATCTTTACAAATAATTAAAAACAATAAAACAGATAAAATAAATTAAACAATAAAACACGAAGTAAAAACAAAAATAACGAATAAGTTAATAATATTAGTATATAATAAAACCAACAAACAAAAAAAAAAAAAAAAATAAAAATAAAAAAAGAAAAAAGAAAAAAAACAAAAAAAAATTAAATAAAAAATTAATCAGTAAGCTAGTATAAATAAGTAAATAAATAATATTTTTATATTAGAAAATAGTGAAAAAACAACTATAAAATGAAATATAAAAGGCTTAAATTAAACTATTATACACAATTAAACAAATTAAAGACAATTTTTAAAAATAAAAATTTTCAAAAATAAAAATAAAATTTTTCGAAAATAAAAATAAAATTTTTCAAAAATAAAAAAAAAAATAATAAAATTAAAAAATATATAATTAACCTTTGAATGTATTTAAAAAATTATGTATTATATTATATAAAAAAAATTAATTATGTAAAAAAATTAACTATATAAGAAAATTATATATAAAAAGAAAATTTTTTTAAAAAAATACAAAAGAGAAAATAAATTTAAATATAAAAAAAATTTAGAAAATAAATAAAAAAATAAATAAAAAAATAAATTAAAAAATTATTAAAAAAAGAATAAAAAAATAAATAAAAAAATGAATAAAAAAATGAATAAATAAATAAAGAAAATAAATAAATAAATAAAAAAAAAAGAAATAATAAAAAAAAAATTAATTTAAAAAAATAACATAAATTAATATCTAAAAAGCAAAAAAATTAAAATAATATAAAATATACAAAAAAAAAAAAAAAAAAATAAACAAAATATTACTATAAGTACAAAATAAAAAAAATATTAACTGCTTTTTCTTCATAAAGAGATATTTTCTTCAATAATGCAATTATTTTTTATTTCTAAAGTACTGAAATTTCCGGTTAAGAGTTTTCTTTTTACACCAGCAGCGTTGAGTTGACATGCCATTCCTGCTAATCTAATATGTGAACACCTGCTGGTTAATATTTTTTGCCTCATTAAATAGAGGCTTTTACACTGATTTCTTGACTGGATTTTCGACCATAAAAAACAAAGCCGTGCTTGACATAAATAATTTTTAAATGCTTTTAAAACCAATTTGAATCTTTTTGCAAGTTGAAATTTGAAAAGTTTTCGTTAAAAATCTCACCCCGAAAGCAAAAAACAATTTTTGTTTTGCTTACTTTCAAATCTATAAAAATTTTTTTGCTATCTGGGCGATGCATATTTTGTTGTCATTTCAACTTTAAGATAGATGTAACCTTTTTAAAAAAGTTTGTGCTGGTTTTTTTTCTTTCTTTTTTCATTAACACTATCATGATAGTTGTTGAATGATCATTCAACCATAAGTGCAATGTCTACATAATTTCTATTAGTTTTTCTTATAGTTATTTTTTTCTTATAACTTCATGTTGTGTTTATTATTTGTGCTAGTTGATAATAATTCTTGGCGATAAAAAATTGTCACTTGCCAGAATGGCACTTTTTCACCTGGTCTAGCTGCCTGCCTGTCTTAACTGTTTGTCTGTCCGCTAAAAAGTAGCACAACCGTCGCTGGTGGTTGATAAGAAGCAGTAATTTTTTCGATATAGCATTTTTTCTATCACGCTTGAGGGATTTACTGCTCAAATTTAGACATTATTTGCGTTTGCAACATGTGACTTAAAATGCCTATCAGGCAGTTGGATAGACAGACTGTCCTGTCCTGTCCTATCCTGTCCTGTCTGACAAGAGTATTTTTATATATATGTTAGTTTGGGGAAATCATAATTTTTTTATTTGGTTTTTATGTTTTCTACATTCACTTTGTTTATGTTGAGTATATTGTGCTGTTCTTATTGACTACCTCCAATTCTGCTAAACTTAAATCCCACCCTTCTAAATTCAACATATTCGAATAATATGTTTCTCGGAATCCCATTGTCGAAAATTGTTGTTTATTGAGTCTAAACACGTCAATATTGCATGCTATGCAAAAGACACAACACTTAATTGTGTACCCTTTGTGTAGCCGTTAACACGCACCCTGTAACTAGGCGGAAGGTGGCAAATGTTTTAATTACAACTTTGCTCAGTTTTGGGTAAGAAACCTCTCCAAATTTTGCTTAAATTTATTTTAAATTTTCTGTTATAAGGATAGTTGTTTGCTTGTTTTTTCTTTTTAATATGATTTTGTTACAGTTTTTGTTATCTATTCTGATTAATTAATATCTATAGTAACTTGGTTTTTATATTTTAAAGTGATATCCGCCACGCTTTGCTACGCCTCAGAACTGTAAAAGAATGCAATCATTTGTGATTTTAAATCATGTGATATTTTCAAAATGAATGCATTCATTTTTTCAAATCATTGAATGTGATTTTAAATTTCAAGTATTTCAATAATTTCAATAAAGAAATTTCAATAATTTCTGCATTCATTTTTTTAAGTCATTGATTGGGACTTGAAATTTGAAATCACAATCAATGCTTTTAAATCTCAAATGAGTGCATTCTTTTACAGCTCTTCTACGGCTCAAACAAACGCATCTATTTACCCTTAGTTTGATACCACGCTGATTGTCCAATTCCCGTTCCAGTTTCCCAGTAGCAGGACATTACCAAATAGTAATTTTGAGGACATTACCAAACTCCATTTTGAGTTTCAATGAATGTTTTTATTTCCAAAGCTATACGATATCAAAAATCGGCTTTTGTTTTCTAGTTTTCTAGTAAAAGGACATCACCATGTGGTAACTTCATTCTTAGTTTCATTGTTATGCGACATTTAGTTCAAAAGCTATTTGATATTAAAAATTTTGATTGTATGGGAGGTGCCACGCCCCCTTCCCCAATGCTCCCTCACTTTTTCCAGTCGAAGAAAACGACTAAATATATCCGTACCGAGTTTCATTGTGTGAACCCACATACATTACATTACATCCATTTTTACATACTTCACTTTACATCATAACGAAAAATTAATCCCTTTTCTTGAATTTTATTTGAGGTTTCCACCTCGCTTTAATTTCTAAAAAACTTGTGACAACAAGTTGAAAATTTTCTCCTTCGATAATAGGTTGAAAGTATGTTGATTATAAAGAAAAGTTTCAAACTTTTGTGAGCGAGCTTGAGTTGCTGACTTCGCTATAAGCTCTTGCTCTGCTGACGTGAAACCTAACTGAACTTGTGAACAGAAATATTCTCCGTTGATAATTATCCAGCTTCCATTCTGCTTTTATATTACTTGTCATGTAACAAGAAAGATAGAAAGATAGAAAGATAGAAAGAGAGAGAGAGAGAGAGAGAGAGAGAAAGAAAGAGAGAAAAAGAGAGAGAAAGAAAGAGAGAAAGAAAGAGAGAAAGAGAGAGAAAGAAAGATAGAGAGAGAGAGAGAGAGAGAGAGAGCACAGCACTTTTGTTTACATTAATTGCATGCACTTATGTTCTATATACTAAATATTTTTTTTTTCTTATTTTTACAATATAGATATGAACCTCCTAAACCTATTGGTGTAATATAATAGAAAGTTTGTAAAATTTAAATTTTTTCGTAAACGAAAATATCATTTTTTTATACAGAAGAGTAGTTATTTTTACTTTATTTTTCCGCAAGAATTTATTTTCAATTTTCTCAATTTGCCTAAGTGATTGCACATTGCATTCATTTTGTAATGCAGAAGTTCTGTGTGACGTCATGCAGTCAATTGAGAAAGAGAACATTAGATAACGGGACTGCGGAACGAGTATTCTTGTTTCTATCTTTCTTGGTCATGTACGGGTATGGGCACCACTAAATTTAAAGCTTCTTGTTGTTTCTGTGTTTGTCTTTTGTCTTTGATTTGTTGTTGCGTTTTGTGTTGCTACAGAAAAGCCTTTGCTCTCCATTCTTGCTCTCAACGCTCCCAGAGCGCTCTCTGCCCATAGCTGGTCATGTACCCTAGCAATCTGTCTCTCTCTCTCTCTCTCTACGGTGCTTCGTTAAAGCATTAGCGAATAACCGTTTCGAATTTCAGTCAGCATCTTTAGTACTGGTGAGAGCGAACTGTTCACGAGAGAGCAAATCTTAACAAGGATGCTTGTTAAAGGTTTAAGCGAAGGTCACTCAGCTTTTAACCTGCTTTTATATTGTGAGAGAGAGAGAGTCTGTTCATGGTATATCGAATCCTCGCTAAGGTGCTTCTCAAAGGTCTTAGCGAAGCGTCTTATTGAGATTCAAGCAGCTTCTTACCAGCTTATATTTCACGAGAAAAATATATTTTACTTTTAAGGAGGGCTTCTTATGTGAGAGTGGATTCAACTACAATGCTTCGTAAAGGCAAAATCGAAGCAACTTATCGAAGCACAACTTTCAAACAGTTTCTACAATACTTGTGAGAGAAGCAATATCGAAAAGCTGTTTCAAATAAGAGCTAATCGGTTAAAGTACTCCAAACGAACTTGGAAGAATATTCGCCAATTATTCACGAGAAAGGTTGAAATATGCCCTGCAATGAATAGCTTGTTGGAAGTCCACTTTTCTGCTGGGCTTAGATATTAAAGCTGTTAAATATCCAGTTAAGTCAAACACACACCTCTCATTCCAACCTCTTATCCACGAATTAAAATAGCTTAAATAACTACCAATTGTTTTTAATTTTAACTTGGTACAATTTAAGCTGTGAAGTTATGAAGTTTTAACTGTAATTTGAAGCGTTTTGCATAGTAATCGTTTTTCGAAAGTAATTTGCTATAATTTAAAAATAGTTGCGTGCTGAATGGGGGTGGGGGCGTAAATTGCATACCAACTAACACTAAAATTAAAACCCATAAAAATATGCTTTCGTGAAGGAAATTGATTTCCTTTAAATTTCGTTAAATCTCATCACATAAAAAATAAAGAAAAATCCAAAGTAAAGTAAAACTATGTAAAAACAATTTAAACTTCCGCCAACAACAAAAAGTATCCGTTACAACAACGATAGTCAACTCTTGACTCGCTGGCTCACTGGGCAACAAGCTTAACCAACCCATCAGTTTCACAGAGGTTCAAGAGTTGGAGGTGGTGTACTGCTTAGAGAGATATGCAAGTCATGCCAACTACTTGAATAAGTTGACGTTTTTCCTTCCACTTACACACGTGTTAGCTGTTTCATATGCTCACTCTCTCTCCCTCTTTCAGTCTCTCTTCCTCTCACTGCAACTAGCTGCAATTAATATTAAATGCTTTAAGTCGCGTAGCTTTGTTTAAATAACCATTAAAATATTTTTATTGATTCAAATGAAATCATCATTACCGCTGTTTTATATAAATTCGTTGCTATTGAATCAACTTAATGGACGTTTGGCAGCACCTTCGTGTGAAAAACTTCGTTGTTCGTACACTAACAACTCGCTAGTCTGCACAATGTCAGGGTCAAAGATTGTGGGTCATGTCATGGTATAGTACGTTAGTTACGTTACGCTACGCTACGTAACATTGCATTACGTTATGTGTCTGCAATTTGATTTTTCGTCTCTCCGTTTTAGTATTATTTTTCGTGCTTACTTCTTTTGATGTTCTGCGTGTATGTGTTTGTGTCTGTCAAGCATGCAAGCGAATTTTAGAGAGAAATATATAAGTACAAACAAACTACAGTGGTGGGCAAATTATTGATATCAAATATAAAAATTGCGAACCTTATGTTTTAAAGAAAAACGTAAATAAAAACATGAAATTAAATAAAAAACAAAATTAAAAACAAAATAAAATAATAAAACCACAGAATTAAAAAAAGAAATAAAAAAACAAAAAATAATAAAAACACAAAATTTACAAAAAAAAAAAACAGAAAAACTAAAAAAAACATTTAAAATAACAATAAAATTAATTAGTTAAAATTAATTATTATAAAAATTTTAAAAATAAAGAACAATTAAATAATAATAAATTGATAATACTAAAAATAAAAGTATTTGCGGCCTCGGTAGTCGAGTAGAAAGCGTGCTCGAATAGTTCGATTCCCGGTCAGGCCATGGTCTACACTTTAAACCTTTCGCATTTGCAATTTTCTATCCTCAATTGAAATTGAAAATTTATCAACATTTACGACTTGAAGTTGTAGTTGATGGTGGAGAAGCTTTTGGATGAGATTGGGTTATAATTTGCATTGACTGAGGTAAAGGCATAACACTTGCCTCTGATTCCAATTCACATGTTTCTTCACGGCTGTAAACCACGCCTAGAACATCCTTCACGAGTTTTACTTGATTGCTCTTTCCCTTCTACTAATCTATCACCCCATTACAATATCAAAGCAATCACAAAAAATAAGTAAAAGTAAAAAACGAAATTAAAGAATGAAAATACAATAAACTTAAATAAAAACTTAAAAAAACTTTAAACTATAGAAAAATAAACAAAACTAAAAATATAAAAAAAGAAACTAAAAAATAGCAAGGAATACAAGAGTAAAAAATACGAAATAAAAAAAAAAACAATAGTAGATAACAGAGAATTAAAAAAAAAATTGGAAGAAAATATATTAAAGAGTGATTTTTTAAGTGCCTGATAACTTTTTTTTTAAAAAAAACGCATAAAATTTGCAAAATCTCATCGGTTCTTTATTTGAAACGTTAGATTGGTCCATGACATTTACTTTTTGAAGATAATTTCATTTAAATGTTGACCGCGGCTGCGTCTTAGGTGGTCCATTCGGAAAGTCCAATTTTGGGCAACTTTTTCGAGCATTTCGGCCGGAATAGCCCGAATTTCTTCGGAAATGTTGTCTTCCAAAGCTGGAATAGTTGCTGGCTTATTTCTGTAGACTTTAGACTTGACGTAGCCCCACAAAAAATAGTCTAAAGGCGTCAAATCGCATGATCTTGGTGGCCAACTTACCGGTCCATTTCTTGAGATTAATTGTTCTCCGAAGTTTTCCCTCAAAATGGCCATAGAATCGCGAGATGTGTGGCATGTAGCGCCATCTTGTTGAAACCACATGTCAACCAAGTTCAGTTCTTCCATTTTTGGCAACAAAAAGTTTGTTAGCATCGAACGATAGCGATCACCATTCACCGTAACGTTGCGTCCAACAGCATCTTTGAAAAAATACGGTCCAATGATTCCACCAGCGTACAAACCACACCAAACAGTGCATTTTTCGGGATGCATGGCCAGTTCTTGAACGGCTTCTGGTTGCTCTTCACTCCAAATGCGGCAATTTTGCTTATTTACGTAGCCATTCAACCAGAAATGAGCCTCATCGCTGAACAAAATTTGTCGATAAAAAAGCGGATTTTCTGCCAACTTTTCTAGGGCCCATTCACTGAAAATTCGACGTTGTGGCAGATCGTTCGGCTTCAGTTCTTGCACGAGCTGTATTTTATACGGTTTTACACCAAGATCTTTGCGTAAAACCTTCCATGTGGTCGAATAACACAAACCCAATTGCTGCGAACGGCGACGAATCGACATTTCACGGTCTTCAGCAACACTCTCAGAAACAGACGCAATATTCTCTTCTGTACGCACTGTACGCATTCGTGTGGTTGGTTTAATGTCCAATAAAGTAAACTGAGTGCGAAACTTGGTCACAATCGCATTAATTGTTTGCTCACTTGGTCGATTATGTAGACCATAAATCGGACGTAAAGCGCGAAACACATTTCGAACCGAACACTGATTTTGGTAATAAAATTCAATGATTTGCAAGCGTTGCTCGTTAGTAAGTCTATTCATGATGAAATGTCAAAGCATACTGAGCATCTTTCTCTTTGACACCATGTCTGAAATCCCACGTGATCTGTCAAATACTAATGCATGAAAATCATAACCTCAAAAAAATCACCCTTTAAATAAAAAAAAGTTCAAAACTGAAAACTTATTAATTATTTTATAAAAAAAAATAAATTACTAACTGAAAAAAATGTATAAAATGTATTTGGAAATATTACAAAATTAAAAAAAATAATTAAAATACATGTAAAGAAAGTATATAAAATATGATATTATTTAAAAAATATATAAAAATATAAAAAATGTTTAAAAACATATAAAAAATATAACAATTTATAAAATTATTAAAACATATGGACATATTTCTATTTTGGCCAAAAAATTAAAAAAAATTACTTCTAAAAATTTCAAATCTTGGTTTTATAGTACGAGGAATAACTTTCCTTTTCAAATCTTGGTTTTGTAGAACGAGGAATAACGTTTCTTTTGGTATCAGCAGTTTGATAAAATTGTTTGAAATTTTACACTTTAAGTTACACTTTGAAATTGTACATCAGTTGGCGTAAAAAAATTGTTTTTGATGTTGTAAAAAATATCGGGCAATTATTGGGCAGTTTCTAAATAGATAAAAAATGAAAATTATTAATGGAAAACGTTAACTTGTATACGAAAATGAAAGAATAAATCATAATGAATAAATTTTAATGAAAAATGGCGATGAAAACTATACTGAATCGCAGTAAACACACGTGAAAGTATTCGAGTTTACTCCGGCGCAACTCAAGTGAACATCTCGATCACAACCGATGCAATGGGTGTCCAATAATACCCCGAACGCTTATTTTTACAAAATGGCGGCGTATAAGTAAAACAATGCAAACTTCATACAAAATTCTTTTGTGCGTCGGAGGCTTAAGGTTCCACAAATATTATAAATATATTGACCTGAGTTGGTTCGTCGGAAAATGTGGTGAAAATAAACAAAGTACTATGTCAATAAAAAAATTTCAAAGTGCCCAACAATACCCCCAAGAATAACCCGACTTCCCCTTAAGAAAAAACATTACATAAAAATTAAATAAAATAAAATTTGATAGTCAGGACTGACTTATTGTTTATCGAACCATTTGAGAAAGCATTCTAAACAGAATGCTATAAAAATAACATGACTATTTTGCTCTCAACGAACTTTACTTCGTTTCATTTAGAGGTGATTTTCTGCGTCCGCTGGAATCTAATTAGACCACACAGATCGTAGGCAAATGCATGTTCACCACACCTATGTAACTTTATTCAGTCTCGGTTGCCACAAAAAGATGAAAACAGCTGCCACGATGTGGTTTCTCACAAAGTAACCCACGCTCAAATATGTTCATGACCTTTTTAATATCTTTCTGAGAAGTATTCTCGGATAAAAAATGACAATATTTATTAGCATCCCTGAATGAAAAAGAACAATTCGTGGCATGCTTATACGAAAGAAAATGTTTCCGGCCTAAAAATTACTGAGCGAGAATCACTTAATGATAATTTGTGTGTTCTTAATTTTTTGAATTTTTTGATTTTTTTTAATTTTCTTTTTGTTTTTGTTCTCAAGAAGTTTGGGTGATTGCCTGAAGAGAGAAGATTTTCTGCGTCACCTGGAATCGAAATAAGACCTTCCAATTCATAGATATGTATAAAAAATCAAATTCGAAAATAAAACTTATTCAATAGAGAAATAAATATCCCAGACGTTGAAGCTTGTTACATTTTTATAATGGTCAAATGGTTCCTTTAGCATCCTTGAAGTAAGGAGAATAATTCATGAAAAAAAATATCTCTTTCATTACTAAATATTTATAATAGGTCTGTTTGAACCTAAAAATGCAATTTAGTGATTCGTGATTGGGAAAATTGAGAACGAAAAGAAAAGCCAACTTTTAGTTGCCGCTACTGTGCTCAAATTCAAAGCACAACAGTGCACATGCTCAACTTTAACTACGGTTCAATGAATTCTTATTTAGCACCGCGGGCTTTTTCACTCGTATCATCATCATCATCATCATCATCATCCAGAAATGCTCGTGTGTTATTTTGTTTTCACGATTATGCTCGTACATTCGGGTAGATTTATTTTTATTATTATAATTTTTTATTTAACGACTCAATTACTTGAGTCATGATAATTTAACCGGTGCGGCCTCCTCGTCACCTTCTTTCTGTTGCTACTGTGTTGCTACTGTTGTTGTTGCTGCTTTAATGTTGTCGCCTGCCTTGTTGCCATAGCTAGTCTACGACTATGTCTCACCTCTTCATAGTATTGCCTACTTTAATCTTCATTATTTTAACCTTTCAACTAGAGTTGAACCTTTCTAACCTTTCATCAAACTAAAAGATGAATTCGTTAAATATTTATATTTGAAATTTTTATATATAATTTTAAATTTTTTATTGATTTTAAGACAATTTTGAAATTTTTCCTATAACAACATTAACTTTAAGCTTCATTGCTGACTTCTTTTATAGACATCGTTTCCGTTTTTCATCTATATTAATATAATTTTATCGCTATTTTAATTTTCAGTCTCCGCCTTCCGCAGCCTCTCTTTTTCCCAAACTAATGTTGCAACTCATTCAAATGTATTTCTTTATTGCTCAGTCACTTTACTAACTTGGCTTAATCGTTTGACTTGGCATATTCATGTGCTGTTTAATTGAATTTATTGAAAAATTTAGTGTTGCACGTTTTTCTCTCTCTCTCTCTCCCTCTCTTTATATTGCTGTCTAGTTTTTTTTTTCTGTTATTATTTTAAATATAGTGATTTTTGTAAGTTAGTTTCTTAATGAGTGTAGATCAATGTTTGTTTAATGCTATTGCATTTCGTGTGATTGTTATCATTACTATGAGCATTGTTGTTTTTGTTGTTAATTTTACCATTTAATACTTCAATATTTGCACAGTGGGCAATATAAGCTAAATACTAAGTACCAAAGAAAAATTCTTGACTCTGGTTGGGCTCTAACTTGACTCTGAATTGACTCTAACTTGACCTTAGTTGGCCTCTAGCTTGACTCTGACTTGACCTAAGTTGGCCTCTAGCTTGACTCTGACTTGACTTTGAATTGATTTTGACTTGACTCTAATAACTTAACTATGACTTAACTCTAACTTGACTCTGCCATGACTCTAACTTAACTCTAACTTGGCTTTGGTTGGGCTCTGACTTGACTTTCTGACTCAAATTTGACTCTGACTTAACTCTATTCTTTGTAACTTTGACTTGACTCTTACTTGACTCTGACTTGAATCTAACTTGTCTCTGATTGTACTCTGATTTGACTGTTTTAAACCAATTTTGACTGTGACTTGAATCAATTTGAATTCTATTTTGACTAGTTCTTGACACTGACTTAATTCTATTTTGACTCTGACTTAACTCTATCTTGTCTCTGATTATCCTCTGATTTGACTATTTCAACCCAATTTTGACTGTGACTTGACTCAATTTGAATTCTATTTTGACTGTTTCTTGACTCTGACTTAATTATATTTTGACTCTGAATTGAATCTAACTTGTCTCTGCTTTGACACTGACTTGATTCAATTTTGACTCTGGCTTAACTTTGACTTGGCTGAATTTTAACTCTATTTTGACTCTGACTTGACTTTGGCTAGGCTTTGATTCTGACTCTTCTCTGACATGACTCTGACTTGATTTCATCAAAATCTATTTAGACTCTGACTTAACTCTGAATTAACTCTGAATTGTCTCTGAATTGTCTCTGAATTGACTCTGAATGGCCTCTGACTTGACTCCTTTTTGGCTCTATTGGCTCTGACTTAACTCTCATTTGATTCTTATTTAACTCTGACTTTAATTTGTTTTGACTCCCATAGGACTATGACTTTTCTCTGACTTCATTATGTCTTCTCGGACTTGATTTTGACTTGATTATACTTTGACCTTATCTTGACCTTAAACTGGCCTTGACTAAACATAATCAAAAATTGAAATTAAACATGATCTCAATATAAATTAAACAATTCTTAAACAAAACTTAGTCTTAACTGACTAAATCTTATTCCAATCCAACGCAATCTTAACCTTAACTTGACCTCAAACTGACCCAAAATTGACCTAAACTTGAACATATCAGAAAATCTGACTTAATAATTGTTTTCCAAATTGATTTCTGATTAAATGTTCTGATAATATTTTTGACTTGATTTTGTATTAAGTATTAAGTATTTAGTATTAAGTATTAAGTATTAAGTATTAAGTATTAAGTATTAAGTATTAAGTATTAAGTATTAAGTATTAAGTATTAAGTATTAAGTATTAAGTATTAAGTATTAAGTATTAAGTATTAAGTATTAAGTATTAAGTATTAAGTATTAAGTATTAAGTATTAAGTATTAAGTATTAAGTATTAAGTATTAAGTATTAAGTATTAAGTATTAAGTATTAAGTATTAAGTATTAAGTATTAAGTATTAAGTATTAAGTATTAAGTATTAAGTATTAAGTATTAAGTATTAAGTATTAAGTATTAAGTATTAAGTATTAAGTATTAAGTATTAAGTATTAAGTATTAAGTATTAAGTATTAAGTATTAAGTATTAAGTATTAAGTATTAAGTATTAAGTATTAAGTATTAAGTATTAGGTATTAGGTATTAGGTACTAGGTATTAGGTATTAGGTATTAGGTATTAAGTATTAAGTATTAAGTATTAAGAATTAAGTATTAAGTATAAATATTGAATTGAATTGAAAAGAGAGTTGAGAATAGTAGAGAGTTGAGGATAGAGATGTGAGAAAGGAGAATTCAGAGTGGGGGTTGGATAATTAGAATTGAGAATGGGAAATTGAGAATATGAATTGAAGTCTGAAAAGTAAATATTAATAAATAGCAATCAAGAAAAATTCTTTCTTTTGTAACGTAAACTTAAAAACTTTTCATTAGACAGTAAACCAGTTTTTTCCCCTTTGAAAAGACAAAAAAAAAAAACTAATAGTTCAACAACAATGTCAATACCAAGTTCAACTTCAAACGTGACGAAAATATGATGTGTAATTGCCATTCTAGCCCATACTCAAACCATTGCGCCCACAGTGCACACCAATCATCTTCACCGACAATCAGCACAACAACAACAACAAACACAACGGCATGTCATAAATGTGCGCGGCAGTGTACAATGTTCATCGTCATCATCATCGTCGCCTTCGCCAATGGCAACAAATATTATTTAATAGTTTTGGTCTTGCTTCACGCCGTAATCAAACACTTTGATCGTACTCGTTGCGATCGATTGAAATTGAAAGAAAGCTGAATGAAAATAGAAAAAACATCAAATAATAAATAGTACAAATAAAAGCAAAGATCAAAAAATTAAATACATTATTAAGCGGCGACTGCTGCTGCTGCTGCTTACCGCCGTCTATCCATCGCTTAATCTTTAACGCAATCGTACTGCATGCAGTTTAAGCTATAATTTTACGCTTCAATCTAGTCAAGTAGTTTATAATTTTTAATAATATATTAACCAGAAAATACAGCAAAATTAATTTCATATGGCAACACCAACTATTTTAGCTGTGTTGCTGCCACAGTTGGGGGCCAACATTGCTGTGTTGGCAACAATGTAACTGCAACATAAATTAATGCAAACATGATTTAAGTTTGTGCTTAAGTTTCTTTGTTTGCAATACGAAACGGTAAAAGTCGCCATATTACTTTTCCTTGTCGGTTGAATGTTGCATCTTTTTCTCTTGACTTATGTATGTTTTGAGCAATCATTAAAGTTTTTGAGATACCAGACTGAATTCTTTAAACTTTTTCTCTTCTCCTTGTAATTGTTGGTAATTTTCGTTGATCTTCGTTTTTGTGCCACTGTATTTGGATCATGTTCAGTTATAATTGTGTGTTTCTTCCGATCGAGTCATTGTTGTCATTGTTTTTCATGTTGATTAAACTTCTCCAATGGCATCTGATAAATTGTAGAAATGTTTCACTTTTAACTTATATATTTTTCCGTATCTGCTTTTTAAGAAAAGTGAGGAGGAGATTCACTTTTTTCTGTCTCCGCTTGAACGTTTTGACGTAGCTGTTGTGGTTGCTGGCGGCGCAGATATGGCCACATATCCGGTGGGAATCGCTGACTGAATGTCTGATTGACTGAGTCTGATTTGATTGATGTGCAAGATTCACTTTTTATGACAATGACCAACAGTAGAAGAAAAATGAACGAGCAACATTGTTTTTGTTGAATAACACCTTTTGAATGTCTTATTTATTGTTTATCGGTCGTCGAAATTGTTCAATTTTTTGTTTTTTTTTAATTACCTCGCTGTAAAAGTTAAGTTGTTGTCTCTTGCGTATTTAATCTGTTTTTATTCATAACTTATAATTATAAATCGATCTTTTATCAGATGTAATTAAAATCTCATTTTCGTGCAAGAGTTTCCAATGCAAGTCAGGGTGTGAGCCCAATCACTTGCCCAGCAGGAAAGCTTTATGTATTTTTAACTATCAACGTCATCTAAGACAATCCGCTGCAAGCCTTAAATTACATAATGGAATTCTTTTTTTTCACAACCATGACTTTACAAACGTAAAACATAAATTTTAAATAAAAATTAAAAATAATCGCCTAAGGCTCAACAACTTAACCTTTCTGACTCTTTTATTTGGCTAAGAAAAATTATGTAACTTACGAATCTGAACAGATTTTGTTTTAAATTTTTAAAGTGGTATATTCATTATTTTTAATTCATTATTCATTATTCATTATAAATTATTCATTATAAATTATTCCTTATTCATTAATCATTATTCATTATTATATATTCATTATTCATCTTTCATTATTCATTATTCATTATTCATTATTCATTATTCATTATTCATTATTCATTATTCATTATTCATTATTCAGTATTCATTATTCATTATTCATTATTCATTATTCATTATTCATTATACATTATTCATTATTCATTATTCATTATTCATATTATTCATTATTCATTATTCATTATTCATTATTCATTATTCATTATTCATTATTCATTATTCATTATTCATTATACATTATTCATTATTCAGTATTCATTATTCATTATTCATTATTCATTATTCATTATTCATTATTCATTATTCATTATTCAGTATTCATTATTCATTATTCAGTATTCATTATTCATTATTCATTATTCATTATTCATTATTCATTATTCATTATTAATTATTCATTATTCATTATTCATTATTCATTATTCATTATTCATTATTCATTATTCATTATTCATATTATTCATTATTCATTATTCATTATTCATTATTCATTATTCATTATTCATTATTCATTATTCATTATTCATTATTCATTATTCATTATTCATTATTCATTATTCATTATACATTATTCATTATTCAATATTCATTATTCATTATTCATTATTCATTATTCAGTATTCATTATTCATTATTCATTATTCATTATTCATTATTCATTATTCATTATTCATTATTCATTATTCATTATTCATTATTCATTATTCATTATTCATTATTCATTATTCATTATTCACTATTCATTATTCATTATTCATTATTCATTATTCATTCTTCATTATTCATTATTTATTATTTATTATTCATTATTCATTATTCATTCTTCATTATTCATTTTTTATTATTCATTATTCATTATTCATTATTCATTATTCATTCTTCATTCATTTTGAGCAAAAAATTCCAAAATAAGTTTCCTCACTGATAAAATCTAAAACACTAAGGGAAATAACGCGTATTAACATTATCCACGCCTGAGTATTAATTTTATTTAAATATTTACGTGGACAAATCAAATATTTTCCTAACAACACGTTTTTTTCCCGTATTTAAATTTTATTTATACCACACACCTACACACACATTCCATGCAGCTGAAATATTCGACAAACAGCAACAGCATCGCACTCTGTTCCTGCAGTTATTTCTTGCAGTTGCAGGTTGCTTATAGTTCTCGTTTAGTTTATGTTGCAAGGGTAATATACGAGCCCTAACCACAAATAATTGGTACAGCTGCATTTTTAAACACAGTAGTTAGTATACGATTTAAAAAAAATTTATCGCGTATTTTATTTTTATAAATTTAATTTTTTTATTTCAGTTTATTATTTCTTTTTCAAGAACATATAACAAAAATTCAATTCAGAAAAGTAAATAATATTTTATAATACGAATTTTAATTCAGTTTTTTCATTGAGCAACTTTAAATTGGCCATTAAAAATAGGTACAGTTAGAAAACAAAATATCAATATTGTGTTATATCGCCTTTGGCTTTAATGACGGCCTCCATTCGTTTTGGCATGGTTTTTATAAGATCGCAACACTCATCTGGAGTTATTGAATTCCATATTTCCACAATTTTACGCTTTAAACTGTCAACAGTCCTTTGTGGATCGTTTCGCAAACGACGTTTCATTATCGCCCAAAGCGATTCGATGGGATTAAGGTCTGGACTTGATGAAGGCCAATCCAAAACCTTAATACCTTTATTTTGTAACCAGTTTTTTGTCGTTTTAGCGGTATGAGAAGATGCACCGTCTTGTTGGAACGTAAATTCTTCAAAGGAACTTATTCGCGATACCAAAGGTAGTAAATTGATTTCCAACACATCAATGTATTTTTGGGCATTTACAATACCGTCAATGAAATGTATGTTCCCAACGCCTTTTACTGTCATGCATCCCCATACCATGACACTCGCTGGAAACTTCACCGTACGCTTCAAGCAATCTCTGTGGTACACTTCATTTTTTGTCCGTATGACTCTCTTTCTGGAATCGCCAATGCAAACATCGAACTTGGACTCGTCGCTAAATATGATGGTATCCCACTGCCGTTGAACCCAAAATCGTTTATTCTTAGCCCATAATAATCGCTTTTTCTTCTGCAACGTAGTAAGTAAAGGTTTTTCTTTAGCCTGAAAAAAGAAAGTATAAGAAATTTGAGATTAAAAATTATAACTTTTTTAACATACCATGTAAAAACCATACTCGAGCTTATGAATGCTTTGTCGGGTCCATTCGCGACCAACAGACTTTCCAATCTTTTCTGACCATGTCGCTGCCAAATTTCGAACTGTACTTCGTCTATTTTTCTTCACAATAGTCGCTAACGCTCGCAAATCACGACTCTTCAATTTTGAACGTCGGCCACATTTGTTTTTATTTGCATCAATTGAACCAGATAATTTGTATTTTTTTGTAATGTTAACTACAGACGATCGTGCTAAATTTAAGTCTTTTGCAATTTCGCCAAAACTTTTTCCAACATTATGTTTTTCGACAATTATTTTGCGAATTTCTTCGCAGATTGGTCTTCCACGCACCATATTGAACATTTAATAAAAACACTCAAACTAAAACTGCATAACAATTTTGCAATCTCTCTTAAAATAATATGTAACTGTTAATAATGTCACATAAATGAAAAAAAATGAGAACATTGCAGTTGTTCTCAAACTTTTATTACTGTACCAATTTTAAGTGGTCACTTTAATTTTCTTAAAATATACATAGCTTCACTAAAACAATAGTGTTGGTATGTATTAAATTCTCTAATATAAAATTGTTTATGTAGTTTAGTTGTAAAGAAAATGAGCTAAAATAAAATATATAAAAATAAAATCAACAGAAAAATGTTAAAGCTAATATTTAAATAAACTGCCTAAAAACTATTATGTAAAATTTTGCAGCTGTACCAATTATTTGTGCTTAGGGCTCGTAGCATGCATGTTTGGTCAATATGATTTGTGAGTGCGATGGGTGATGGGTACGATAATGAATTTATGTAGGGTGGAGTGACAACTCGATATTTTCTCAAAAATATCTTGCAACTTTTGTCACTTACCTGCGTATTTGCTTGATACTTTCTCTTACTTTTTCTTCATCCTTTCTTCCTCCTCTTCAACTTAAATATGTTATTTTTTAAATTCAATATTTTTATATAAATTTTCTTTAAATGCGATAGTTTTATTTTCAAATAGTAAATATTTGAAAGATATATTAAAAAAAATTCGTGCATAATTTTAATATAATTTTTATTAATTCTGTTTAAATATTTAAATATTTTATTTTATTAAAAAAGTATTTAACTAAATTTTAGTATTTAAATAAATAAAAAGTTTTTGGAAAAATTTAATATTTTTTTCTCTTAGCTTGAGATCCAAGCCATTCTACAGGGAAAGGAAGTTGAGATAAGGCTGGACCTCCACTTGATCTCCAAGGTCTTTCTCAAAGCGATCTCCAACCCAAATTTACAATTTCCTGCACTTCGCTCTTTATTCTCTTTCTCATCTGACCTTTTATTATTTGAATTTATTTATTTATTGAAATGATTTGCTACTTGCTTACTTACTTTATTATTTTGTTGCAAGTAATTTTCTTTGACAAATGTTCACAAATTAACAAAAAACACATTAACCAAAACAACCTAGTGTTGCCACATACAAAAACAAATTATTTTTTTTGACACTGAAGTTGGATTCAACAGTATTGCCACTTTGACAACTAACGCATTTCAACCCAATTTTCAGTTCAACTCCAAGATGATGGAGTTGCCTTGGAGAAATGAGTTGGAGATCAAGTGGAGGTTGAACCCTGTTTTTCCAAGCTTGGAGAAAAATATTTTTCTTGCTTGTTGGGTCTATAACTTATAGCTATGCATTAACTTCATCTTTTAGTTGTTAATACATTTTTCAGCAGCCCTATCTATATTTTCTCATGGTAACTTCTTGTAGATAATTTTTCATAGATACTTCTCAATAGCTACTTTTTGATATATACTTTTTCATATATACTTTTTCATAGATATTTTTTCATAGATACTTTTTTATAGATACCTTTTCATAGATATCTTTTCATAGAAAATTTTTCAAAAATAATTCTTAGATACTTTTTTTTATTGGGCATAGATCCTTTTACATATTTTTTCGTAGATACTTTTGAATACAAATATATTGTCATAGATACTTCTCATCAATATATTGAAAGTATTTTCTGAGTAATCCATAGTGCCTTTATCTGACTTAATTAAATTGTTTTTAATAAATATGCGTCTTCAAAGACACTTTTTCATACATACTTTTTCATAGATACTTTTTTATATGATAGTTACTTTTCAATAGATACTTTTCACAGATACTTTTTCACAGATAATTTTTCACAGATACTTTTTTATAGATACTTTTTCATATATACTTTTCTATATATATGTTTTTTCATAGATGCCCTTACATCAATGCTTTCCCATCGATATTTTTTTCTCATGGAACACTTTCTTATGGATTCTTTTCTTCGTTATTTTTTTTCTCTATATTTTCAAGTTAATACTAAAGAAACTTTTAAATAGGCTCTATATTTTAAAGAACATAATGTTAACAAAATGTTTTTTATTGATAACTTTTTATAGGTACTATTTCATAGATACTTTGGGGTAAATATTTTTTTTTAGATTCTTGTCATAGATATTTTCTTATCCATATTTGTTCGTAGAAACGTATACACGTATACTTTTTCGTAACTTTAACCCTTAAATGCACCGTGTATCTTTAAAGATACAACCATTCAAAAAATTCCTACGGCTATATTGTTGGTTTGAGTTTTTTTTCAAATCGGTTCTATATTATTTAGAATATTATAAGTCTTAAATAAAAATATAGTTTGTACTTATATTTGTCATACTATTGTAAAAAATGATGTAGAAAGTCAAAAACATTTTTTTTTAATTTAATAAACACTATTTTTAACAGTGTAACTTCTAGAAACAGATAAACAATTTAAGTGGTTCGAAAAAATGTCGATCGTTTGGCACCTCACTGGGTCACTTTAGTTGGTTGTATCTTCAAAGATACAGTGTGTACTCCTTGCAGCTTTTGATAATTTTAACTTTTTAAAATAAATGAATTAATAAAAATTTCATGACACATTTCTTTTATTTTGATATATTTTAATAGGGATTTTAGATGTGGGTAAATTCACATTGTATCTTTATAGATAGAACCACTTTTTTTTAAAAAACTTTTTTCAAAAAAAAAAACTTCAAAACTAAAAACGCAGTTTTTATATTTAATCAATTTTACAAAACATATATTTTTTCGGTAAAAATCGGGGGCCTTGTGCATTCAAGGGTTAAGATACCATACGATATGCACTCTCAAAGACAATGAGATACAACCTAAGAGATATCTAGAAATGTGCTCAAATCCACTTAAAAATTGCCGTTCCTAGAGATAATAAAAAATTTTTCAAATCTTTCCATTCCATCCAAATATTTTAGACCAAACATACCGATTGGTCTAAAACATGAAATATGGTTTGAGAGCATACATTTACAACTCTCTGGTATCCGCTGGTCTTGTCATGCTGGATAAGAAAAATGTTGCTTAACTGATCCATCCAGCCATCCGTTCATCGCAGAACTGGCAACAGTAAATTTTATGACTCTTGGGACTGACTCAGAGCGGCTTCTGTTAAGGCTTTGCCTTCAATGGTTTATCTTTATTTTAATTTAAGCATTTTTTTATCATTGTTAGTTTTGTTGATTGGCTTGAATTTGACAATCATTGAGATTTCATTGAGCATTGTTTTTATTAGCATTTGGCTTTCCAAGCAGCATTTTTGCCCACACAATCAGCTGTCTGTCTATCTATGTAGCTATCGGTCTTTTATTTTCCATATGACTGCCTGTCCATCAATATAAAAGTTGTTATTTTTTTACTTTAAAACTCTTTTTGTAAATTTTCCGTTACTGCAGCAGAATCGTTATTTCATAGCTTAATCATATCTTGTATCTGCCACATCTTGTACCGCGCTTTTCACATCTTCTTGAATTTAAAATGTGACGACAACGACTTTCATTGAATTGTCTTTCTTTTTTTTTTATCTATCTGTGCTTATCTGTAGTGTTCATTCCCGCTATTCCTCCCCTTGATTTGTTGTATTTTACCTACTTTTGATTGCTGTGCGCGTCGCTGTCGTTTTCGGTAACAAGGTCACATGATTATTGTTCACATTGTCGTCATCGTCTTTGTTGCTGTCGTTGTCGTAGTTGTCGCTCTGCGACTGGTATTAAGTGCAGCAGCACCAACCAGCAAACGCCTGTCAGTCAACATTCAATTCCATCAATTGTACCCACGACGCACGAAATGTTGTCATATTCAATGGATGCATTCATTCGCTTTCATTTCACAAAGATTCACTTTCTACTGTTTACGAATGCATCTTTATTTTCTCCAACTGATTTTGGAACGAGATTCTTTATCGCAGAGCTATGCAATTAATTGTTGTTCATCTCATTTCTATTGTATTCAATAAAGTAGGTTGACTTTTTGTTATGCGTAAGAATTTCAATTTTCAATATACCGTAATAAATGGGAGAGAAGTGGTTTAAATTTTGTTTGAGAATATGACAACCTGCTTAAATTAAATTTTCATCATTATCTCTGATATGTAAACCATCGGATATAAGTTGGCTTTAAACTTTTTAACATTTTTTTCTGTTTCTTCACTGCAACCACTCATTTTAAAAACTCGCTTACTTGCATTACTATTACGTCTCACGTAAGACAGCAAAAACACTTGATACTTTGTTAACGCTTGGTTGTATCTTTCTTTTAACGGGGCGCCAACAAAAACTATGACAACCAAATATGTTGTAGCAGAAGATTTGTTGTTTTAATTATGAACGTTAAATGCATCTCAGTAAATGCAGATAATTTGACACCTTACACGGATGTGAAACAACTATACGGTAGACGTGCTTCCGTCACAGTTTCTGACATGAAAAGTATTCAATTTCTAGTGTAAAAATAACACAAATAAAAAAATATGGGGCAACATTTGAAACCATTTTGAAGCGCAGCTTCCTCGTGCAGCTTTTCCTATTACTAACAGACGCAGAAATTAGTTAAAAAATGTTAACCGATATGCAAATACAAACATCAATGTTATTGTTGTGTTACCATTTTGACTATGGAACTTCTTTAAGTATAGATATTTAAATATAAAAGAAAATTTATTCCACAAAAGCTGTCTTACTAAGCCTACGTTGATGATGTATTCAAAAAGTTACTATTTTACTTATTAAAAATTAAAATTTCTTTAAAAAGAGGAAATCAATACGAAACGAAATGTAACTCTAGATAGTACAGTTCTATCTTGTGCTTTCTATCAGATTTCTTTTCTATCTAAATAATCTAAGAAAATAGAATTACAGGTAAATAGAATAATAGACATAAATCTTTGAGATACTATCTTCGTCTACATTTTTTAAGAAACTATCTTACTGATACTTTCTTTCAGATATTATATTGCATATATGTAAGTTCTATCACTCAACTTTTTAATTATAGAGACATCCCTTAGATACCTTAAAATCTTAATAATATCCTCAGATACTATCTTCAAATATCCTCAATAAGTATCTTTTTGATTTCATCTTCATAAAACAGATACTATTGATCGAGTACTATCTTTCAGATACATTATTTCCGATTCAACCGATTCTACCTTTAGGTACAAATTTTCGGAAGAAATCCTCTTCGATAACATCACTCAAATACTATTTCAGATACTTTCTTTCAACTACTGTTCTTTTATATTTGTTGTCCAGATACATTTTTAAAACGCTTTCGCTTTGTTTTTATCTTTCCGTTACTTTCTGTAAAATATCTTTACCATCTTCAGATGTTTTGCTACGGATAAAAAAAGTTCAGATATTAAAAAATGCTACCTTTAAGGTTCTACCTCTCAGATACTATATTTCAGATTCTCTCTTTTGGTGCTATTTTTCAGATATCTTTCTGATAGTATCTTTCATATACCATCTCTCAGATACTATCTTTCAGATACTATCTTACTGATGCTATCTTTCAGATACTATCTTACAGATATTATCTTTCAGATACTCTTACAGATACTTTCAGATACTCTTACAGATACTATCTTTCAGATACCATCTTACAGATACTTTCTGTTTCAGATACCATCTTTCAGCTACTATCTTACAGATACCATTTTTCAGATACTATCTTACAGATACCATATTTAAGCCGCTATCTTACAGATACCATCTTTTAACTACTATCTTACAGATACCATCTTTCAGCTACGTTTTTACAGATACCATCTTTCAGATACTATCTTTCAGATACTACTATCTTTCAGATACTATCTTACATATACTATCTATTTCAGATACCATCTTTCAGCTACTATCTTACAGATACCATCTTTCCGCTACTATCTTACATATACCATCTTTTAGATACTATCTTACAGATACCATCTTTCAGTTGCTTTCCTTCAGTTGCTTTCCTTCAGATACCATCTTTCTGATAGCATCTTTCATATACCATCTCTCAGATACTATCTCTAAGATACTATCTTAAAGATTCTATCTTTCAGATACCATCTTTCAGCTACTATCTTACAGATACTATATTACAGATACCATCTTTTAGTAATATCTTACTATCTTTTAGATACTATCTTAAATATACTATCTTACAGATACCATCTTTCTGCTACTATTCTACAGATACCATCTTTCAGATTATAATTTGCATGTACTATCTTTAAGATTGTATCTCTAAGTACCAGATATCTTGTTTCAGAAACAATCTTTAAAATATTATCTTCAGATAATGTTTTTAAAATACTTCGTTACAGAGAATATCTTTTAGATATTATCCTCCAAATACTTTTATTCATAAACGATATTTAAGATACACTTTTTAATATTAGACTTGTAGGTTAAGATACTATCTTTCAGACGATTTTTTTCATTTCGTATCACTTAGATACTTTTAAGAAATATCTATTAAACGATGTCTTGGATATAAAATCATACCGAAATTATCTTTAGATACATTGCTTCCCAATACTATATTTGCATGGAATTTTCAGACGAATTGTTTGAGATGTTATCTTTAAAATACTATCTTTCAGACAATATTACTCAGGCACCGTCGTTCCAATACTATTTAAAAGACAATATCTTTGAGATACTATCATGCGGATACTGTTTTTCAGATAATATCTTTCATATGCATATTTTTCATAGTATCTTTAAGATACTTTGTTTCAAATACTTTTTTTCAAATTCCATATTTCAGATACTATCTTTCAGATATTATCATCAGATATTATCTTTTCAATACTTTCTTTCAAATACTATCTTTCCGGTCTTTAAGATAGTTTTCTTCAAATACTATCCTTCAGATACCGTCTTTCCATTTAGATGCCATTTAGATTTTATGCTTAAGATCCAATTTTTATGATTGTATATTCAGATACTATACTTCAGACTATTTTTATGTTCCTATTTATTTTTATAAAAAAATATTTCTCTTTCAGATACAATCATACCGACAAGTCTTACATCAGATTCTATATTTCCGATATTATCTTCAGATGCAATTTATGAAATACTCTGCTCAAAATCCTATCTTTCAGACCCCATTTCCAAACCCAAAAAATATCTCTCAGATGTGATCCTTTAGAAACTGTTTAATATCCTTTGTTCTTTGTATGTAACTATTTTTTGGATACTATTTTTCAGATTATATCTTTCAGAGTATATACGTCAGATACTTTTTTAAAGAGATAATATCTTATAGACACTATTTTTCAGAATTTCTCTTTCCGAATGCTTCTTTTTACACAATTTCTTTTAGAAATTGTCTTTTCAAAACAATCTTTCAACCAGTTCCATTCAGTTACTTTTAAGATACTTTCTTTCAGAAACTATTTAACCCGATTAAAGCTCAGTCAAAATTTTATCAGATCAAATTTTTACTCCCAAATGAAAAATGTTCAAAACATTATTTGTAAGCATATCCTCGCGCACTCCCCTCTTCCTTCCGCTTTGGCCTTTATCTGGGAAAACTTTGAAAGGTAAAAACAAAAAAATTGCACCTCGCGAGTAGGCGGTCAAACTGACGAGTCATGATCGATTGTTGGCAATTCATTCGCCTGTCTCTCTGCCGCGTGCAATCTGCCGCGCTGCATCGTAGTCGTGGCAATCAACTAAATGTTTCACAAATTGTACGATCGCTGATCTTACAAATTGCCAATAAATGATGTTTTTCACAATTGAATCTATCAGATACGACAGGCAGCATTCTGCCAGCCAGTCAAACAGTCAACAAGTCAACCATTTAACCAGTCAGTCAGCCAGCCAGCCAGCCAGTCGACCTGTGAGTGCGAGAGTTCATTTTTGGGGGTTAATGGAGGCAATAAATTGTTGTTGTAATTTTATGAGCCATTTCAGTCCTGGTTATTTGAGCTGCATTTTTTGCACTATTACCAGGTTTGATTGATAGATTGTGTTGAAAATGTTAACTGTTTGTTGTTTTTAGGTCGCAAAGGCGGAGTTGGTAGGTGGTTTGGACTTTGTGTTCATTACCGCTCGCCCTACGCGCTGGCGCAACAGATAAAATTTGAAGGCAGAGCAAGCAGGTTTTTCCTCCTTCCTCTTTTGAGCTTAGTTTTTCTCTGCCATGTTTTTTTTTTGCCATTTGCGACTTTTAATGAAAATGAAATTTCCTAAAAACATAAACAGAAATGTCTTGAAACTGTAATGAAAATATTTTAATGACTAATTCGTGGCTTATGCCCTCTGGTGGTTGTTAGGTAATAAATAAATTTTCTTTACAAATCATGTCGCAAACGTTTTTATTGAAATTGCTTATATTTTTCTTGTGTTTTTGTTGGAATTTTTTGGTTGGTGGGAGTTGATTTACAACTTGGTGGGCATGTTAGTCCAGTTATAGTTGTTGGTTTTTGTTTTCAGTTGAAACCACGTTGTGGCAGCGTTATTGTTGCTGATGATGATTGAAGTTGGTGGTTTTTTTTTGTTTTGTTGCTGTTGGTGGTGATGCGGGAAAGTGCTGCCGCAGTGTTGCTGATAAACAAATGAGCAGCAGTTGTTGATGAATAACTATTTGCACTTTCGTTTCGTTACGTATCGTGTCTGCTCTATGATTTATTTGCTTTGGCGTTGAAAACTTAGTTATATGAACTTTCTTAAGGATATACATCAGGAAAGGCCAAAAATAAATCATTCTGTTGTCTTAAATCGTTTATGAAGGTAAAAGTTAAATTTTTGCGATATGTGTATAATTTTTTAGTCGAAGCGGCGTAAATTTCGCAACAAAAATTTGTTTTTTTTTTAGAATTAAAAATAGTTTTTTTTTAATATATAATATAATTGATTTTATCTTTTGTTTTTTTTAATATAGCTTCCAATATTTAATTACAATGGTTTTCTTCTTCTCGTTTCAGTGATATATCACCAGTTGGCGTAGCGCACTTTTTTCACCTAGTTTTCAAAAACGGACAATATTTGCATTTATTAGTAACCAACTAATAACGTTTTGTTAGCATATAATCGATACTTAACAAATCAAACAACACGTCAATCGAACAAATATTGGTCAATACCAACGAAAGCAGAGAGAGATAGAGAATGAAAAATTGAAAAAAAAACTTTGTTATTCACACACATACGATCCAATTTGTTTTGCACATAAGGTAAGTTGTACAAATATTTATTTGTTATTTAATTAATAAGATGCACTTGATGTAAGTCGGTCATGTTAGCTCAACTAACGCCAATCGTTCATGTCTGTTTGTCACTTTGTAGTTTATTTTTTAATTTGGACTTTTGAAAAGAGACAAACTCTTTTCTCTAATAAATAGGTCACTAAGAAGACTTTTAATAAATAGGTTATTTTTATATAAATTTTTTATTCAAAATATTGACCATCTTAAACAATTTTGCGTTTAAAAAACTTTTATAACAGATATCCGTAATAAATCCGTATCTGCTGTTATTTAAATGCCAACTTTTTTTCAAAATATTGACCATCTTGACTGATTTTTCGTTAAAACGTATATAACAGATGTCCGTAATAAATCCGTATCTGCTGATCCAAAACGGATGAATTACTTTAAAGTCGTTTCACTAAAATAATATGATTTAAAGCATAAATTCATATCGCTCTGTAATTCAAAATAATTCAGCACAAAAGCTCAGTTTTCTCGAAAGAATACAAGACTCATACTGATTTTTGGTTTCTTTTCTATGACTTTTAATAACCAGGTTATTTAAATCCCAACTTTCTTTCAGAATATTGACCAACTTGACCGATGTTGCGTTAAAACAACGTATATAACAGATGTCCGTAATAAATCCGTATCTGCTGACCTAAAACGGATGAATTACTTTAAAGTCGTTTTTTTAAAATACTTTGATTTGAAGCATAAATTCATATCGCTCAGTAATTTTAAATAATTGAGCACAAAAGCTCAGTTTTTTTGAAGGAACAATACTCATACTGATTTTTTGTTTCTTTTCTATGGTTTCTAATAACCAGGTCATTTAAATACCAACTTTTATTTAAAATATTGACAATCTTAAACAATTTTGCGTTTAAAACACTTTAAGAACAGATGTCCGTAATAAATCCGTATCTGCTGACCTAAAACGGATGAATTACTTTAAAGTCGTTTATTTAAAATACTTTGATTTGCAGCATAAATTCATTTCGCTCAGTTATTTTAAATAATTGAGCACAAAAGCTCAGTTTTCTCGAAACACATGACTCTTACTGATTTTTGGTTTCTTTTCTATGGCTTCTAATAACCAGGTTATTTAAATGCCAACTTTTATTCAAAATATTGACCAACTTGACCGATGTTTCGATTAAACTACTTCTATTACAGATTTCCGGAATAAATCCGTATCTGCTGACCCAAAACGGATGAATTACTTTGAAGTCATTTGTATAAACCTTTATTACCTTAATTGACTTTAACCTTCATTCAACTTAATTAACTTTCATTCAGAATATTGACCAACTTGACCGATTTTTCGAATAAACTACTTCTAAAACAGAAGTCCGTAATTAATCCGTATCTCTTGACCCAAAACGGATGAATTACTTTGAAGTAGTTTTTTTTTTAACCTTTATTACCTTAATTAACTTTAACAAATTTTCGTTAAATTTAATTAACTTTATTCCTTTTTGAACTCCTTTTAAAAACAACTCGAATTATTTTGAATGCCGAATGAACTCCTTGTGACTCTCATAAATTCTATTTGACGTCTCTTAATTCTAAACTCATGTTCGTATGAAATTCAATGAATAAGTAGTAGTCCGTAATATATCTGTATCTGCTGACCCAAATCGAATGAATTCCTTTGAAGTAGTTAAACTGAATTTTTTTGTATTTCTTTTATAATTGAAAAATATTTTGTAATCCTTGGTCCTGCATGTAATTCGATGCATTTAATTTCAAAATAAGTTTGTCCACTTCAATTCTTAATGAAGTCTTTCCCACATTTTTGAATTCCTTGAAATTTATGCACTTGTAAAATAAATATAATACCGCTTTTTGACATTGGCATGATTTTCCTAAATATTTCCTTAAATACAAAGACCTCATTTTTAAAACATCTGAAATTATTTTCAATGTTTAATAAATTGGTCGTGACTTTAATAAATTCCTTTAAAGTCTCTAAGATTATTGTGAATTATCTTGAAGCCTCTAAGATAATCCGCAATCCATTCGGATTTACTGGTATACAACTGATAAAATCCTTTGAACAACCTCGGTAAGTTGACGTCCGCAATTTATCCGTCCAATTTATCCAGATACAAAACGGATGAATTCCTATTAAAATTTTGAAATTAATAATTTCTTTTTACAGTTGGAGATTTATTTGATGACTCTTAATCATTCCTGATTCCTGGTTTTTATAAAAAAATCTTTTCAAAACATCTGAAATTTCTTTGAAATAGTCTTTGTGACTTTCATAAAATTGTTTGAAGTCTCTAAGGTAATAAGTAAAAGTTTGTACTCCATCCGTATATTCTGATGCCAAACTGATGAATTTCTTTAGCTAAACAACTTCGATAACAAGACTTCTGTAACTTATCCGTATTTACGGATATAAATCTGATGATTTTTTTTTAGTTGTAAATAATCTCCTTTTCGAAACTTCTGAAATTAATTTGAATGCTAAATGAAGCCTCTGTGATTTTCTCTCTCCTTTGAAGTCTATTGATTGGAATTGTTTGAAGATTGCTTAGACAATCGTATAAAATTCTGTGTATAATCCGTAATGAATCTGTATCTGCTGATGCAAAACTGATGAACTATCTTAAAGACCCTGTTAAAATTGGTTTTAAAAGTCTTGATGTTTGGAAAGTTAATTCACACTGCCCCTACATTGCTTGATTTTAATTTTTTATTTGATGTATTTATTTTTGAAAGCACTGGAATTTAATTTTAAATGAAAGCTTAATGAATTCTTTGTGAATTCAATGTATTGTCCTTAAACATCCAAAGTGTTAATTTATTTGAAACCTTTGTTGATTGTAACAACAAATGTAAAGTTAATTTTTAATTCTTTGTAATAATTGAATTGGAAAATACGCGAATTTAGGGAACTTCTTAAATATTTATTCTTTAATTCAATAACTACTCCTCCATATTTCAACCTCTGATCGAATTATACCAATCATTTGAAAGACTTCAGGTATGTGAGCGAAGACAAAGCTAAGAAAACTACGAAGAAAACATTTTTTATTTGAACTTAAAATTAGCATTGCCCACCTTACTACGGCAACCTGCCACCCACCACCACTACTCTTCTACCACCAACACTCTCTACCACTTCAGATTCCAAATGCACTTTGGTGTCACTTAAAAGTTTACTGTGTTTTATGATACTCAAGCCTGACTGTCGTCCCGGTCATGAGACAAACACATCTAATGTCTCTCCATCTGTGCGGTTGTCTTATGGTTTGTTTGTTTTTGCAGGCCAACAATTAGTGATTTTTTTAGCTGTTAAATTTTATGCTTATATTTATCTAATAAGCATTGTTGATTTTTGACTTGAAAAAACTTTCGCTTTTTAAAAATAATTTAATGAGTTATTTTTAAGTTTTTATGTTTGGCTATGCTGACAGCTTCCCACTTTTTAGATAAATCAGGTTATGTGTTAACATGTACGATACCTTAACCATGAATTTTTATTTACATATTAGTCTCTATTTGTGTTGTAAAAAATTAATGTTGCCATAAATAATTATAAGCAAGCCCGACAAAAATTATTACTTTAGTAGATTATTTTTTAAATATTTCTTTATTGTTAAAGTTTTACAAACATTATATTTTTGTGTTATTATCTATCTTTTGTCTGCAAAGGTTTCTTTCTTTATTTTTTTTAATAAAAGTTTTCCTCGATGCATAATTTGTTGAAATATGTTTACAAAATTTTCGAATGCCGTACAAAAAAGCATAAAAAATATTTAAAATACAAAAAAAAAAAAAATAGAAAAACATAGAGAAACTAAAGATTTGAAGCGCGTCAAAGCGTTTTAATGGATGCGCTAAGTTTTATTAACTTTAAATTATTAATTTTAACTTTGAAATTTAACAATTAACTTTTCAGCTGATTGACTTGAGGACAGTTTTTGAAACGTCAGTTTCGTACATTTTCAGTCGTGGATCGTTTCACTTTGAAATCATCGCTATACCGCGCAAAATGCTCGGAAAAGTGATGTAAAACGCAGCAAAAAGAGCACATTTTGCTTTGGCCAATAGATGCGGCGACCACTTGATGTAAACCAATTAAACCTTTCAGCCCCCAATTATTCCTGGCCGTGCAAAACATTTCAAACTTCGTTGAGTATAAGTTTATGACCGAAATAAGCTGAGTACGAAGTTTAAAAGTCATATTACATTCCTAATAGATACTACAAAAATTTAAAAAAAAATTTAAAAAAAAATTTTACAAATTCTAGCGCTCTAAATATCACGTATTTCTTCTAACTAAAAATGTAAATAAGATCTCTTGAATTCTTACTTTTACATTTAATTACCTTTAACTTTAGAAAATGTTGGGAAATATTTAAAAATATAGTTTTTTATTTTGCTCTTTTTTGAAGTGGCGTAGTCGCGTGGTCGTGCTCATGATTTGACTTTGAATAGCTTTGAAAAGCATGTTATAAAAATTAATTTTTTTGTTCTCGATTTTTTTCCTCTTATTCACCACATTTCAATCTATCATTTAAAATTTACTGTAAAAAATCGGGGGGTCCCAAACTACAAAGAGAGCCACAAAGTCAGAAGTTCCCCACAGGTAACTTTGGGGATGATAGGGTTAAACAATAATACCTCATATTGGGAAATCGGTTTTTTTACGTTATTCAATATTCACACACCGATATAAAAGATGGCGCACCCTGTATAATTGTATAAATTTTTGTATAATTGTATAATGTTTATATATGTATAAAATTATTAAAAATTTACTAAAAAAATAAAAAATTTTCAATATAGAGCTATAGAAACTCGTTAATCAATAAAATAATATGTGACCCGGTCTACGAAAAGGGACCTTCGGTGTAAAAACAAGTTTTCGAGAAAACAGCTGCAGACAGAGTTGTATTTCTTAGTCTATTAATACAGATGCTCTTTTTTTAGAAAATTCCTGACAAACTTCTTTACGAGTTGGAAACTTCTGCTTTGCGCCATTAGAAAGAGCACACATTAGTCTATCCGAATCGCCAAAAAAGTGAAAAATGATATATTGACACCGAAGGTCCCTTTTCGTAGACCGGGTCACATATATTTAGAAAAGTATACAAATAAAACAGTTAATTTTAGAATATAAAATAAAACGAAGGCATTAAAATTAAAATGAAAAATATACGAAATTATTAAAAAAAAATATTAAGCAGCAAATTTAAAAATTAAAAATAAAATACTGTAAAAGAAAAATATAGAATCGAACCAGAATAGAAAAATCTAGAAAAAATAAACTTGAAAATTAAAATAAAAAATTTCCCACACATGAAAAATTAAATTAAACAATAGGTAAAAATTAACAATTAGTGGCGTCCGTGGCGTAGTTGGTTAAAGTGCGTGGCCGCTATGTCAACGAACTCGGAGACCCGGGTTCGAACCCCAGCAGCGACAGAAAATTATTTAAATTAAAATAATTTTTCTGTACGGCCGCCACCTTTCTGCAGACAATGGCAAACCTCAGAGAGTAATTAAAATGCCATGTAAAGCTTCTTGAGAATAAGAACATTCCGTTCATCGCCGTTCGGAGTCGGCGTTAAACCTGTAGGTCCGTTTCTCGGTCAATTGTGTAAAAACTTAAGAACACGCACAGCACAATTGATCATAAGAAGCTAGGTCAAAGTCCTTTCAATGGCTGAAATGGCCAGTTATTTATTTTTTTTTTTTGTTTTTATAGGTAAAAATGAAAATAAACATAATAAATAAAAAATACTAACAGTACGCAAACACAATAAATAAAAGAGAAATAATAATATACAAATAAATAATAAAAAATAATGATTATAAAATAAATAATATTCAAAAAATGAATAAAAACAATAAAAAAAAATATCTAAATATAAATAAAAAATTCTTAAACACATATAAAATAAATAAAAAATAAGAAAAATAAAAAAAAATATATAAGAAATTTAAAAAAAAATATATAAGAAATTAAAAAAAAATATATAAGAAACTTAAAAAAAAAAAATAAAAAAAAATTTATAAGAAATAAAAAAAAAATAAAAAAAAATATATTAGAAATTAAAAAAAAACAATAAAAAAACAAAAATATGTATAAAAACAAACAAAAAAATAATTAAAATAAAAATAAAACATAAAAACAAAACAAATAAAACATAAAAATAGAACATAAATAAAAAAAAAAAATAAAACATAAATAAAAAAAAAAAAAATAAAACATAAATAAAAAAAAAAAAATTAAACATAAATAAAACATAAAAATAAATAAAAAAATAAATATTATGTAAATAAAAAATATGATCACGAAAAATACATCAAAGATACATAAAAAATAAATAAAAAAATAAAAACCAACAAATAAAAAATACAACCTCTTGAAATAAAAGAGAAATAATAAATATTAAATAAATATTAACACAATTAAATATAAAGTAAATAATATATAAACTGGCCATTTCAGTCCTTCAAAGGACTTTGACCGAACTTTTTGTGATCAAATTGTGGTGTGCGTGTTATTAAATGTTTGAACACAATTGATCGAGAACTGGACCTACTAGTTTTTTTGCCTTCCACTCCAAACGGCTAATGTGCATGTTCTCAAGAAGCTTAACATGGCATTATTTACTCTCTGAGGTTTTCCATTGTCTGCAGAGAAGTGACGGCCGAACAGAAAAATTAATTCAAATGAAAATGCTTTCTGTGTCAGATGGAAATTGAACCAGGGTCCTCTGGCGTATTGGGCACGCACTCTACCCACTATGCCACGGCCGGCGTCGAAATACATATAATGTTCTTAAGAAGCCTTACATGGCATTGTTAACTCTCTGAGGATTACCATTGTCTGCAGAGAGGTGGCAGCCGAACAAAAAAATTAATTCAATTGAAAAAACGTTCTGTGTCAGATGGAATTGAACCAGGGTTCTCTGGAGTATGGGCCACGCACTCACTGCGTACCCACTGTGCCACGGCCGCCGACGAAACACAAATGAATATTAAGATAAATATTATAAAAAAATAAATCTTACAAAATAAATAATTCAATTAATAGAAATATATAAAAATAAACATAAAACATAAATAGTAAAAAAACTTAAAAATACATAACAAACATAAAAAATAAAAAAATAAATTCAAATAAATTCAAATAAATAGAAATAAATAAATGTTTAATAAAAAATGCATAAAAAATGCATAAACAAATGCATAAAAAATGCATAAAAGAAGCCTGAAAACAAATAAAAAATATAAAATAATTAAAAAATAAATGAAAACTTAAATATAAACTTAATATTGCTACTAACTGTTATTAAATATAACTTAATAATAAACTTAAATATAAACTATAATGTTAAAACAAAGCACACGAACACAAACACAAACATAAAAATAAATAGAAATTGAAAAATAAATAATTAATAAAAAATAAACTAAAAAATGATTAAGTGTATAAAAGCAAAAAATAAAAAATAATGAAGAAAAAAATGAAAAAAAAAAACAATTTAAATGTATTAAAAAATAAATAAAAATAAAAGAAATATTAAATAACATTAAAAAATTATTAAATAAAATTAAGAGAGAAAATTAATAAAATAAAAAATTAGAAATTCAGAAAAAAAGTAAAAATATAAACATTTATAAAACCAAAGTATTTTTTAATATAATAAAAATATGTGTAAAATAAAATATACATTTAAAAAAAAAATAAAAAAAATATAAAAAAAAAATAAAAAAAAATAAAAAAAAAATAAAAAAAAAATAAAAAAAAATAAAAAAAAAATAAAAAAAAATAAAAAAAAAATAAAAAAAATAAAAAAAAAAATAAAAAAAAATAAAAAAAAAATAAAAAAAAAAATAAAAAAAAGAAATAAAAAAAAAATAAAAATAAATAAAAATAAATAAAAAAATAAAAATAATAAAAAAAATAAAAAAAAATGAAAAAAATATAAAAAAAAATATAAAAAAAATAAAAAAAAAATAAAAAATAATAAAAAAAAAATTAAAAAATATAGACGTTTGTACATGGAATTGCCTAGTTCAACTAGAATTGACTGAGGTTAAAGCAAAACACTTGCCTCAGTTTTTAATTCAAATGTTTCAACGGCTTTCCGCCACGCTGAGAGCATCCTACACATGTTGCACTTAATTTTCCCTTATTTTCCCACTAATTCATTAACCTTGTTCACTCTTAGTCAGACTTGACTAAATAGGTTTAACAACTGAAATCATTGGTCCACAGCAAAAAATAAAAAATATTTATTGGATTAAATTTTAATTAATTTGAGAATATTTTTTGTTTAACTTAAAAATATGTTTGCCAAGCAATATCCTTTTCTTTTAGAAGTAAATTTCTCAAATATATTTTGTTGAGATATCCCGCAAAAATTGTCTTTGCCCAGATTCCTTTGATTCTCGTGAACTTTTCTCGTTATGTTTAATTCGTCTTTACTTGGCATATCTGATGATAATTGCAAAATTCCATGCCCACGCAACAAACTTCTACTATTTTACTTTTGATGGTATCTCCCTCCCTCTCTCTCTCTCCGTACATTTTAAGATATATTGAATGTAGTTGTTACTATAAAAATTTTTCCCGCCTAAAATTAATTTCACCCACACGTCGTCAAATGATATTAACACCACAAAATGTGTTTCTGTTTCTCTTCAACGATTTATAGTTTTTTGTTTTTTATTTGCAACAGCCCACTAATTTTGACCTATATTTCCAATATTTAATATACTTCTGGCCCTTAAGTGCTTTTTGATATAAACTTTAAATAAATAAAAACAAAAATTTCTAAATTTCAATAAATTTTTCGTATTCATTCACACATTTTTCAAACATGTGTTCGCATGTCCACAGTTTTTCCCACCCATGCTCACTGACTGCATTGCATACTTTTCTCAGCTCAAATTCTGCTTGAGTATATTTTTCCTGAGGTTTTTCTTTTTGCGTCATCTATTTCTGGCATTTGTTCTCATTTCCTGCTGCCACATTCCGTGTTTTGTTTTATTGTTGTTGTCATTTTTAATCAAAAAAATTATGTCTGCTCCGCTTTCCTTTTTTAATTTGGTGCCTGTGACATAAACTTAAAGTAAACGCCGCTTATTATTAATTGAATCATAATAACGATTAACTATATTTTCAAATTTTATATTTTTTTTTAGTTTTTGAATTCATTCTTCAAGCTTTAACCTTTAAAGTTTTTTTATATAAAATACAATATATTTTTACCTTTATCTAAACCTACACCTTGATATCATTGATTTGCAATTTTCAGGTTTTATTGATTAGATGTATTCTTGTTATAATTTGCTCACCTATTTTTTATGGCTTCTTGCACTATTATCGTTTTCTTTACTTTATCAGTTATCAGTGTGGTACGAGTAAAGGTGTGCAATTCTACTCGATAATTGAGAATTTTTCCGTGCCATAAAGTTCATGATCGGCTATGGGCACCACTACATAAAGTTTCTGTGTTGTTTCTGTGTTTGTCTTTGATTTGTTGTTGCGTTTTGTGTTGCTACATAAGCCTTTACTCTCAATTCTTGCTCTCAACGTTCCCATAGCGCTCTCTGCCCATAGCTGTTCATGCCTGATATAATTAATGCCGACGAGATAATTATTTTGTTGCTATTAAACCGACGAATTGTGTGAAATGTCATAATTTTTGTCCTTATTTTTTCTATGATTCCTTTTAATTGATATTTTTTTCAATCAAGTGGCAAAAAGCGTTGAGTTGCCACCTTGATTATTAAGCTCATTGCTATAATGGAAGGCATTATTCAGTCAATTGCCAGTTCATAAATTAACTTAAAAAAAAACAAAAATAAAAAAAATAAAAAAAAAAATAAAAAAAAAATAAAAAAAAAATAAAAAAAAAAAATAAAAAAAAAATGAAAAAAAAAACCAAAAAAAAAAAAACCAACAAAAAACAAAAAAAAAAAAACACCGAAAAAACAAAAAAAAAAAATAAAAAAAAACAAAAAAAAAAATAAAAAAAAACAAAAAAGCAACGAACCCAAAAACAACAAATTTGGCTCAACTTCATGTCACTGACTGACAAGAGCTTTGTACAACATATAAACTTGTCAGCCGGATGTGACGTTTAAATAAAAAATATTTTTTTTCATATCTGTCACTTTTACGCTTTATCATATTTTCTTTTCCACAACTCATTAGAGACCACAAAAAAAAAAGAACTGTCCTCAAATTTCACACTAAACACCATCCACCAACGCAGCCATGCAAGGAAGTTGGTTGATTTGTCAACAAATTGCTTGACAGATAATTTCTTTCCACACTTTCTTTTGGAGTTTTCTTTTTATTCTTTTGTTTATTATTACGTATAAAATTATCTTCTCTATTTCTGTTTTGATTTAATGCCGCATTTTGTGACAATGAATTCTTTTAAATCATGCGAATGCGTGTCTGTCATTTTAACTAGGGTTCCATTTTTATTCAATTATACACAGACATATGTACTTTTTATTGCTGTTGAGTTTCACACTTCGTTTTTTGTTTTGCTTATTTTATTATGTGAAAAATTTCTAATGTTGCTATTCTTATGATAACAATAATTAAGTTTGTCATGTTGATGAGCTTCATCCAATTCTGAGAATTCATTATTTACACTTATTTAAATAATATGGTTAAAACTAGAAATAAGTTTGTTAAAAAGTAAGCATATTGTCGCATGTTGTTCTTCACTGCTTACACGTTAAGTATCAACGAAAAAAATGTAAGAAAAAATCAAGGCTTATTTCTTGCTTTTTTGCACATACAAATACATAAATAATTTCAATGTTCAAAACGTTTTATAAAGTACTAGGCAGCCCTTAGGGTGGTCTTCAAAGTGCTTTTTTTCTTTGTTTTTTTTTTTGTTTGTGTTTTTTTTTGTATTTTTTTGCATTTTTTTTGTTCTTTTTGTGTTTTTTTGTTTTTCGTTTTGTTTGTTTTTTTTTATTTGCTTTAGTTTTGTTTTTGTTTTTTTGTTTTTTTTTTTTTTTTACATAAATAAAAGACACACCATAAATATGACAAACATCTTTAGCCATGCTCCGCTCCCATAATTCTAAAACAAAAAAAAAAGTAGTTTTAACAACAGTTATTTTGAGAGAACGGCGTTAAAAGTTTATTTTTTGTTTAAAAGAGAATTATTTTTAAAATAATTCGCCAAATATCGTTAAACCGTAATCCGCGGTCTAGACTTTGTTATTTATAAATTAAAAAAATTAAAATTCATGTATAATTTCAATTTTTATATTATAAGTAAATGATAAGTAATTAAATAATAAAATTGAAAAAAATTTATAAAAAAAAAATAAATCCAAAATCAAAGTAAACAAAAAAAAATTATAAATAAATATATAAAATAAATAAAAAGTATATATAAATATTAATATTATATATATAAATATTATATATTATATGTATAAATATTATATATTATATATATAAATATTATATATATAAATATTATATATTATATATATAAATGTATTTAAATATTTTTTTTTATATTTTTTGTTTTGTTTTTAAATATATTTATATATATTATTTATATATTAATATATTTATATATATATTATTTATATATTAATATATTTATATATATTATTTATATATTAATATATTTATATATATTATTTATATATTAATATATTTATATATATTATTTATATATTAATATATTTATGTATATTATTTATATATTAATATATTTATATATATTATGTATATATTAATATATTTATATATATTATTTATATATTAATATATTTTATATTTATATATATAAAAGAAAACACAAAACAATAATAAATATAAAAAATAAACATAAAAATATACACAAAACTTATAATAATAAATATATTAAAAAATATATAAATAAAATATAAATAAATTTGGAATTAATACAAAAGATATATGTAAAAATAAAAAGTTATTTACTAAATAAAAAAATAAATAAGAACCCTTTAAAATGTCATATATTATTTTATTAATCTATGTTTTTTAAAAAAATCTATATATATATGTAGTAAGCTAATTTAAAAGAAACAAAGATAAATAGTAAATAAACGAAATAAGTCAACATAACTCAAAATAAAAAAATAATTAAAAATTAAATAATATATTAAAAATAAATTTAAAAAGAAGTAATTTAAAATTATAGAGAACATATAAATAAAATGCTAAGTTAAAAGAAATTAATAAAAGTCAACAATTTAAATGTAAAATATAATAGAAATATATATCATTTCTTACTAGTTTTAACTCATTTTAGAATGCAAAAAACAAGCATTTGAATTGAATTTTTAAATATTTCTTATTAATTTCCACACATTCGGCAAGTGTGAAACGATGCATGATGGAATAGAAAATCTTACTAAATAATTTGACAGCTGGGTGTCTATCATTGGTATCTTTGACGGCTGTTGGAACATAACAATTGAAAAAACTATCATTGCTATCTGGTCACCCTTTAGTTAAAAAAAGTTATAAAAAAAAATTATTTATATTTTTAACTATTTAACAAAATAATTAAAAGTAAATAATTTAATAATAAATGATTGCAAAATAAAATATTAAAAACCTAAATAATAAAAAAAAATAAATAATTAAAACAATTAAATAATGTAAAATTAATAAATGAAAAAAATCAAAATAAAAAATATATAAATAAAAATATGGAAACAAATGTAATACGTAAAAAAGTAGTAAATAAGAAAATTAATAAAAAAACAAATAAAAAATATAAATGTATATAAAACTTTATAAAAATAAATTAATACAAAGTATTGAAATAAATAAAAGGTATTTGGACTTTTGATGATTAAAAAGTAAAATATCAAAAACCTAAATAATTAAAAAATAAAATATTAAAAACCTCAATGATTGAAAAATAAATAATTAAAAACTTAAATAAGATGAATTCAATAAAAAATTAATAAATTAAAAATAATATAAAAAAATATATCAATAAAAAATAAATAAACAAATTTAATAAGTAAAATAGTAGTAAATAAGAAAATAAAAATAAAAAAACAAAACAAATAAAAAATATAAAAGTATATAAAAAAGTGTAAAAAAATAAATTAATAAAAAGTATTAAAATAAAAAAAAATTTTTTTTTATTTATTTATTTATTTTTTATTTATTTTTGATTTATTATTTTTCTCTTATTTTTTGGTTTTAATTTTTGTTTATATTTTTCTAATTTTTAATTTTTTATTTCATATTTTATATAGTTTTCTATATTTTAATTTTTATATTTATTATTTTTTTTTTATATATTAGTAGAAATTAATTTGTTGTAATTTTATTTCTTTCCTGTTTATTGCAGAGTTATTATTTGATGTGTTTCTCTAATTTTGTTACATTTATTATTGTATTTTATTTATTTTTTTTTTGTTATATTTAAAATTTTTATCTGTTTTGTTTTACTTTTTATTGTTTGGGTGCTTTTATTGTTTTGATTTTATCATTATCATTTTCTTATAGTTTATTGAATTTATTATTTTCTTTTTTATTTTTGTATAACATTAATTTGGTTTGTTTTTTTTTTTACTAAAGTTTTATTTTTTCATTTTATTGTTTTATCTTTTATTAGTATTGTTTATTATATTGTTTATTTTTATTATATGGTAGTTTTTATTCCCTTGCCATTTTTATCCTTAATTTTTTATTTATTGTTTCAATTGAAAATTTCTTCTTACATTTTTTTTGTCTTGACATATTTTTCTATAATCTTTTTGTTTTTATTATTTTTTTTCTTACCTTTTAGTTGTGTTAATTTTGAAGATTTCAAATCAATATTTGTCCTTATTTTTGTCTGTTTCTTTTTTTGTTTCTTGTTTTTGTTTTTGGTGTTTTTTTTATTTGTTTTTATTTGTTTTTTTTGGTTTTTGTTTTATTTTGTTTTTGTTTTTGTTTTGTTTTGTTTTGTTTTGTTTTTGTTTTTGTTTTGTTTTTGTTTTTGTTTTTGTTTTTGTTTTTGTTTTTGTTTTTGTTTTTGTTTTTGTTTTTGTTTTTGTTTTTGTTTTTTTTTATGTTTTTGTTTTTGTTTTTGTTTTTGTGTTGTTTTTGTTTTTATGTTTTTGTTTTTGTTTTTGTTTCTGTTTTTGTTTTTGTTTTTGTTTTTGTTTTTGTTTTTGTTTTTTTTTTTGTTTTTTTCGTTTTTTTGTTTTGTTTGTTTAATTTTGTTGTGGCTGCCGTGGCCAAGTGCGTTAAAGTGTGGGCACCACCCGGTAAAATTTTCGAACCGCGAGGTCCAAAGTTCGAATCCGTCACGAACAAAGAACATTTTTTTCATTTGAAATTAATTTTCTGATCGGTCGTCACCTCTTTGCAGACAATGGCAAACCTCAGAGAGTAAATAGTGCCATGTATAACTTCTTGAGAACATGCACATCAGCCGTTCGGAGTCGCCATAAAACTAGTAGGTCCAGTACTCGATCAATTGTGTTTAAATATTTAAAAAACCCACAACACAATTTGCTCATAAGAAGTTCGGTCAAAGTCCTATCAAATGCGAAATAGCCGGTTTATTTTGTTTTTTATTTTTTTTTGTTGTTTTTTTTTTAAATTTTACTTTATGTTTGTTATCTTGCAGTTTCCTCAATTTCCTCTCTCGGTGTCTTTATTTAATTTTTTTCTTTGTTTTCATTCCCGTCTATTGTTCTCAGAAAGTAAACATAATTTTATTCTTTGATTTCATTCCCGTTTTTAGTTCTTATAGAGTGAGTCTTCTATAAGCTACTTAGTTGGAATTACGACGTTTTACTTACGACTCATTCTGAATAAAATAAACGAAAAAGTTCGATTTAGTTTTTATCAATTATAAGATAATTTCAGAACTCTTAAACCTATCATTGCATTCAAGTTTGGTGTCAACAATCTATCAGGGACAAAACTACTCTTGTATATAAACTCATTTTAATAAAAAATCAAGGTCTTTTCAAGACATACGTCTATAGCAACACAAACCCTTTTTAGAAAAAACAAAAATCATTAAATTTGGCGTCATAACATGGCTCAAAATCGAGCTAATCTGGCATGTGAAATCAGCTGCAGCAAAAGAAAAAATAAAAATCCAAAGTTGTACTGTTATTACTTAATTTCCGTGCAAATCGAAGGAAAAAAAACAAGCGAAAATTCTAATCTGATCTGTATAGAAATTGCAAAAATTGACTGAAACCACTAGTGAACCACATACGACGCAAACGACGACGCGATGATGGCCAAGAATTGGTGCAGTGCGGCAGCTACACACCGCAGTTGGCCAAAAGGTGGTATTTTACTTTGGCCTGAATAGAGTTGAAGTAGTTTAGTTAAGTGAGGGAGGGTCGGGCCGGCCAATTCGTTGGAGTTGGTTTTCTAGAGGTTGTTCACGAAGTTGGCTTCTTTTGTTTTAAGCAATAAGTACTGGAACAACAATAACAAAAAAAAAAAAAAAAAAAACGACCGCAACCTACGCAAATGTTCGAGCATGATATAAAAGTGAAGTTGATGGTTGATAGTTGTTTTTGGCCTAAGACTAATTGTTGCAGTCAGGGAGCCACACAAAGTCTACCGCACACCACAACCATGTCAGTCAGTGTCTGGTCTGCTCTTTTTTGTTTTTTTTTTCTTCTTGTTTTAATAGGTTGAAAGAAGTTAGAAGCCGGACGCCGTCATTGTGCAGAAGACGTGAGCAAAAAATAAATGCATTAAAGTTGGTCTAAACTAATCATAAGTAAGAGAATAAGAACAACAACAACAACATCAACAACATCAACAACTACAGCAGTAGCAGTGGTTAAAACAGTGGCAACGCTGAGACTGGTAGAAAAAAAAAATAATAACAACATGTTTCAGCAGCGACGGTTCACTTTACCGCACTTCAACTTAGTTCAAAGTTTTATCAACTTCCTCAGCTACTTCAGCTTCGTCAGCTACGTCACGTCAGTCACACTTCGCATGCATTTTGCATAGCAATGTTGTGGTTTATGAGTGGTTCTCTTGTGGTCGGCAGAGTTTGCTGGTGAGTCACAGAATTTGAAAAGTTGCCGTCGCTTACAATTTGGATCCCATCTGTGGGCTAACTTAAAGTGATTTGGAACAGATTTGTTGGAAACGAATTTTATGCCAAAACAAGTTTTACGGGAGAGATTTTTTTTGGACTTGTGTGTCATGTTTCGAACTTATCTAAAAGATTGATGACGCGAGTTAGAAAAACAGTTGTATGCATTATGCAACCAAAAAATGGGCATTATTTTTTATTTGAAAATATATCATATGTTTTAGTTTTTTTTTTAAGCCATTTATTATCAGCTGTTTGTCACCTTCATACCTCCCAGCACACTTCAGTTAAAAAACTTATGAGCAATTGTCTAAAGTTCAGACTAAAACTTTTTTCTTTATTTATTAAAAAATTCATCATAAAAATTGCAATAAAACAATAAATAATGTTAGACAATAAAAAGTAATAAGCACACATAAAAATTAACTGCTTCAAAATAAAACAAAAAAGACAATCAGTCAACTTAAATAAGCAGCAGGCAATCATTAAGTCAATGTCTATGTATTTTGCTGTCGCCTCCAACAAACAGCCTTTAGATGGATGGCAACACTGAATATTAATATTGATTAAAGGCTACTTCGATTGTCTATCGGTCTGTTCGTTGGTCTTCTGTCAATACGATTAGCTTTCCGGCTGTTGTCGTCGTCGTTGTCGTCATCTTCTATAAATGTGCTTAAAACTGAGTCCAACCTAACCTAAGTTAATAAAATATGGCTGCCGGTGTTTGCATTTTGTTTTTTTCTTTTCTCTGCGCCTTTTTCTCCAGCTGTGTACAGTGGTGATATTTCCTTGGTTTGACCATTTGTCTGCTTGTCAGTTTGTTGAGTTTATTCCCCTATTTCTTCCCTGCAGCAATTGTTTTTTTACTTCTTTATTTTCTTGCTATTTTTGTCTTATGTTAAACTACGATTTGCCCATCCCTGGTAAACATTGTATAAATTATTATTATTAAGCTGTTTCGTTTGCGTTCATATCATCACTTCCGGATAATACGCGGCCGTCGATTAGTCGCTCTTTCAGCCTTTCTATGTAACTCTGAGTCTATGTTTCTCTGGCTGGCCAACCTTCACTACCACCACCGTCATCAATCAACAATTGTCGGCAAGTGTGGTGAGTTTGTATTTTGTGTGCATTAAGTCCACTGTTGATTACTTCAAATGTCATCAGTTTGAAAGAGGTTTGTCATAGAAATGCCTAGCTTACCTATACTTAAGGTTTAATGGGTTGTTTTGTTTATAAATAATCGTGAGTAGGGAGAGTAAACCTCATCAATTATAGGACTTAATTTTTACCATGGATATATTGACAAGTCATATTGCGTCAAAACAGAATCATAACAGTTGGGAAATTATTGTGTTAAATTTTTATCGTATGGTCATAAACTTTATATATTTTGGGTTCAAGAACACCTAAGGTATAGGAGCAAAACGTGCCTGCTCCTATACAAGTAAGAACGATAAAATATATATGAAGCGTTCGAGTTCGCTGAGGGTGAAAATTGTACCGATTGAATGAATAATGAATATATTAAAAAAGCCACAGTAGGGAACAATAACTGATAAGGGAGCTGCCTGATGAGGAACTTTAATGGATTAAGTCCATTCCTTGAAAATTATTGCTGGTGCCTTTGCCAATTTGTCCCTCCAGATGAGCCATTGATAGTTTATAGGTTCCATGGGGTCTCTGAGTAGAAATCTGTAATAAATAGATACCTTTGAAATTTTTAAAATTTGCACTATTTATAATTAAATGAAGTAAAATATATGTTTTTTAAATTGAAAATTTTTTCATAGATTTTCTTTTTGTTTTTGAGGTTTTTCATATCAACACATTTTTATTAGCTTCATTTCTTGTTTCTGTCTCGTACGATGAGCTAGAGATTTGAAACTGAAAATGTTGCTCAGAACTGGATGACAGCGCAATATTAACTATTTTCTTGTTCGTCCATTTGTTTGCAAAAATGCTAAATTATTTGATACCTAAATATTAAAAATTAAACAAATAAACTGAATAAAACTCATTGACATTTTTAGAGAATCGATATTTTAGAGACACGATATTTTAGAGACTACACCCAAAAAAAAAAGGAGTAAATAAAGCCATATTCGCGGTCAATTCAACTCTTTTCGTGCATGGTATTTTGCCAAAGCTATAAAAACTATATTTAACTCCGTTTGGGCGTTCAAATTACTCTGAAATTTAAGTTTGTTTAAGAAGTCATGCTGACTCCGTTTTGAGTTGTATTAAAGTTAGCGGACTTGCATTGAGAATTTTTCAATTTTGATTTACCTCAAAAAAAACTTCAACTAACTCATTTAAATGTTGAGTTGAGCTTAAAAAAATATACAAACCAACCCACAAAAGAGTCAAATTAAGAACTCGTTATTCTTTTTTGTTCCATTCATTTTATTTACTTTTTGTTTAAATTGAATACAATAACAATTCAAAATGAAGACACCTAACTGGTCGTCTGGGATAAGGATGTCAATGTCTTCTTTACAAATTTTGTCCAAGTGACTGATTGTGATTCCTAGCTCTGCAAGAATGAAACATTTCAATTTATGTTTATTTTTTACGTCAAATTTTTACCTTTTGCATCGCTCGATCAAAAATTCTGGCATTTTCCACTGCCGAAGAAGGTTTTCAATATTTTCTTCATCTTCACTGCTTTTAATGGAAGAAATGCAAAGAAGCTGCTCCACGGTTTGGCAATTCTCAATATTTATAGTTGGAACGCTTTCCATCGTCCGAAACGTTATTTTTTTTTTTTTTGGAAACTTGCACAAAATAACTCAATTTAACTTTTTTAATTCTTAGCTTCACTTGCGCTCTGTCATACATCAGCTGTTACCATAGCTGCAAAAAGTGTTTCATTTCTGTGATTTAAAGGGGCATTTTTTAAAAAGGGATTTGTTTATATTCATCATATCTGAAAAAGGAATAAAAAGTTGCATTGATTTCATTATTGTTTGCTGTGGTTTTGTTCGTTGAACGAGAGGAAGGATATTTTTTAAGGATCTAGCAAAATCTAGTTAGGATTGAACAACAGAGTGAGCGCTAGGGTTATGTTTGTCCTTATGTTGCTTAAGATTTGGGTCAGATGTAACTATTAGAAAAGTCGGCGGGATTGTAGAAACGAGCGTGGCATTTAGTTTAATATGCTTTATCCCGATATATATTGATGCTTAAATAGTTTCATTAAATTTATCCAAAAACTTTTTTAATTTATCCAATAAGTGGTAATTTTTGAAACAATAATGCATTTGCATAAATCGAGTACTACAATATTTAAAATTTATTTAATTACTTTTTTAATTGCATGCGTATTATTAATTTTATGTTAAATAATTAAAGTTTAGTTGTCGGCTATTTCAGCTGTATGGAATAAGTCAGAAGCTTCACTGTGTGGTATAAAAATAAAAAAAAAAATAAATAACTGGCCATTTCAGCCCTTGAAAGGACTTTGACCTAGCTTCTTAGGATCAATTGTGTTGTGCGTGTTATTAAGTTTATACACAATTGACCGAGAAATGGACCTACAGGCTTAACGCCGACTCCGAACGGCGATGAACGGAATGTTCTTATTCTCTAGAAGCTTTACATGGCATTTTTATTACTCTCTGAGGTTTGCCATTGTCTGCAGAGAGGTGGTGGCCGTACAGAAAAATTATTTTAATTCAAATAATTTTCTGCCGCTGCTGGGGTTCGAACCTGGGTCTCCAAGTTCGTTGACATAGCGGCCACGCACTTTAACCAACTACACCACGGACGCCACTGTGTGGTATAGATAAAATTAAAATACGAAAAAAAACAAATTTTAAGGAAAATATTTGATTTATCCACGTAAATATTTAAATAAAATGTATACACGGGCGTGGATAATGATAATATTCGTTATTTCCTTAGTGTAAATAGAATATTTTCAAAGTGATTTGTCTTAAGTGGGTGGGATTGCATAAAGCGTGTTATACACACATTAAAAATTTGCTTATCAGTATATAATGTTAAGTAAATAACATATGGTAGATATGTGACTTTAGTATGATCGAAAATATCATGAATAACTCTGAAAGTAGATTCATATGTATCTTAACTTTTATTAACACAACAGTTGTACAGCAAAATTTATAAAACTTTTTAATTACACAAAAGTTTCTAAAATAAACACATCGTAAGTGAAAATAAAGATATATGAAAACATATAACTCGTGATAGTCATAAACGGCCCTTTTTTATCATTGTGCAACATTTCATTTTTACAGCACACTTGATTTGCTTGTTAAAATACTTGAGTACTTTCTCTTCATTCAAAGTAAAACGAACAAATGAAAATATTTGCTCGAGCAAACTCTGTTTCGTACTCAATATAACTCCGTTTCAGCTTTACAATACAAAATATGATTTGGAAGATGTTTGCAATAAGCTTTTATGGAGTTAAAACGACATATATTCGGAAAAGATGCAGAGTTAATATGAAACTGCTTCAAAATTAATTGAAGCTTTGAAAATTTATTGTTCTAAGCAGAAGAAGCTTTAAATTAACAATAAAAATATTGATACAATTCATTTTGAGTTTTACTGCGACAAAACGTTCTTAACTTTTCAAAAAATCTTTCAACTCACGAAAAAACTTGGATTAACTCCGCACATTTTTTTCGGTGTAGATATTTTAGAGACTCGATATTTTAGAGACTCGATATTTTAGAGACTCGATATTTTAGAGACTCGATATTTTAGAGACTCGATATTTTAGAGACTCGATATTTTAGAGACGCGATATTTTAGAGACTCGTGCTTAGAGACTCAATATTTGGGTGTCGAGTAGAGCAAACCATACCATCTCACACTGACCACAATTTGTATTCTAATTGGTTCACTTCTGGGCTACCCGCTGGCCACTGATCCGTGGAAATGAAGTCCGGTACATTGTTTTTGAGGCAGTCTGGAGTCAAGATAGCCTTATGGGCCGAAGCAGAATCTTGTTGAAAGGTCCACGGCTTGTTTTGGAATAATGTCGTGTTAATAGGCTTCACAAACAATTCAAGTTCCGAAGTAGTCACAAAAATGGAACTTGGTGACCTCATCATAGGCGACTCCCCACCAAACAGAAGCTATGTGGTGACCTCTTTGAACTTTCGGAACGAATTCTGCTGCATGTCGTGATGACAGAGTATACATTCTATCATTCTGTTTATTGACCGATTCCTCTACGGTGAAAATTTTTTCGTCAGTAAACAAATTTCGTCTGTGGGCATTATCTGCGTGCTTAAGAAGTAACGCTTTTTATTTTAGCTTACGTTGTCCCATTAACACTACTCCCATTAACACTACCGTGAAAGCCTGTTTTGTCTTTTGTATGCTCTGAGCCCCAAGGTATATTTAAGAATGCGAGAGATCGATTGCGTCGAGAAATTCATCTCCCGCGACAAGATTTCGCAGCGGTTTTCGCTTGATTCGAGACTTCACCGTCTTGATGGCTCCTGGTGTTCTTACAACACGCGGATGGTCGGATTTTGGACGGTCGATTATTCCATCAGTATCCTCAAACAACTTCACAGTACGATACACAAAATTACGAGTGACTCGCAAGGTCCGAAAGATATCGCCTCTTTTCATGCCACATTTTTTTAGACTCAACTATAACAACACGATTTTCGAGCGAGCCCCATTCCATGATTATAAACAACTGCCGCCGAAAATTTTTTTCGCGAAAAAGAAGCATAAATGCTAAATGTCAAATAGCCGTCAAAACAAAGCGAGTGCGTTCAGTAGTTCATTCACAGTGAGCACATTCAGTAGTGTACCAAAACATATGAGAGTATTAACCGTTAAATGCCCAGTGTATCTTTTTGGATACAACCGAGAAAATAAGCTATTTCTTTTAATATATTGCAAAAATTAAAATGCTGGATATGTAGTTTCACTCAGAAAATTGCAAGAATAAAACAAAAATTTAATTATTGGCATAACTTTGTTAGTTTGGGAAATATTGACCGCCAAATTCAAAAAAATATTTTTTTTTTTTAATTTTTACGGAAAGTTCGCTTTTTGACATGAATATCTTTTAAACTATTAACAATTTTAGGGTAAAAAAAAAATTACTAGTTAGTCTAGTTATCATAAAAGGAATCATTTTCCACGTTTTTGCCTTGAGCTCCTACAACCAAGCGGATTGATGGTATACGTTGGAATGCCCACTGTATCTTTTTGGATACAACCATGTTTTCTTTAATAACTCGTAAACGAAAATTCTTTCCAAAAAAATAAAAATGGGGTCGTGTTCAGGGGATCATTTAACACAACATAATTTTTTTAATGAAATCGGTGTTGTTGGGCATTTAAGGGTGAAATACACTCCTTACTATTCACTACAGCATGCGCCCCACGTTTTTTAAACTTGGAGGAATTATTTTATATCTTTTAGTTTTTTATAATCAAGTTGTATATTAAAATTTGTTTTTTTTATTTAAATAATTAATTTTTTAGTTTTTAAGTTTTTTAAATTTTTTTGAATATTTTTTTTATAATTTTTTAAGTTTTTTTATTCCTTCAAAATAGTTTGTTTAGTTTTTGTTTTTAGTAATCAGTTACTTATACTTAAATGGATTTTTTTCTATTGTTTTTTTTAATTAATTTTTTATTTTTTTATTAATTTTTGAAAATTAATTTTGCATATTTTATTAATTTTTTAAAATTCATTTTTTATTTATTTTTATTAATTTTTTATTTTTTTATTAATTTTTTATAAATTTTTAATTTGTTATTAATTTTTTATTTTTTTATAATTTTTTATTTTTTTATTAATGTTTTATTATTTTATTGATTTTTTATTTTTTTATTAATTTTTCATTATTAATTTTATAAAAAAAAATCTGAAAACAGCTTATTGATTAGCCTGGATTTGTTTTTACCAACCCTGAATAAAAGTGCAAAATTTGGGACTATGAAATATGAGGCCCTGTGGACTGTTTTGTTTTTTTAAATAGTATTTTTTTCTTAAATTTTTTATTTTTTTCTTATTTTTTTTTTATTTTTTTTATATTTTTTATTTTTTTATTTGCTTTATTTTTTTTATTTTGTTTTTATTTTGTTTTCTTTATTTTTTTATTTGTTTTTATTTTTTTTTTATAAATTTAATTTTTGTGTTTTTGTATAGTTCTTTATTTTTAAAATTAAATTTTTATTAATTTTTTTATTTTAATATCTGTTGTTTGATTTTATGTTTTGTTTTTATTTTTTGTTTTTATTTTATTTAATTTTATTTTTTTTTTCAATTACGAGGGCAATTTGCGAAATCAGTGACTTACCCCTTTCTCAGTCGGTGACTATAGCAATCATAAAATTAGTATCTTTACCTTGTGTTTCTTAAAAAATATGTGGCGCATAGTTACGCATAAGAAAAAACCTACTTTATTTTAAAAGACGCTTAAAAATTATACTTTGCTCGTAAACACTCCTAAACTCCTAAGCCTACAACCGATTGGCATAAAAATTTGTATGTCGGAGTTTTCGAGTACGATGAGTCCTTTAACATTATTTTACTTCTTCTTGAGCACAAGAGAGCGCTGTAGTAAATAAAACTCCGAAAAAACTCCTAACCCGCTCATTTGATTACCATGAAAATTTCTGTATTGAAAAATTTAATCTGAAAGTTCACCGATCTTAATAATTTTTGGCATGAGGTAGTTAAAAAAAAAATTGAATTCATTATTTCAGCAAACGTAAGAAATTTTATAGGGTTTTCCTTATTGAAAAAAATAAGCGTTGTATGGAAAGTAGACGTGGCATTTGACTTATAACTCTAATTTTCAATTTACTAATTTTGGGGTGAAAATTACTGTTACAAAATTTCATGACGCTAACTATTATAGTTTTTGAGATAGTTGAAATGTTATCCTAAAATTGAATAATGCTCACTGTGCGCCGCATACTTCCGTCTATAGTCGCCATGGCAAATATCTATTTATTGGGATACGAACTGCTATCCCACCCACAGTATATTCTCCAATTTTTTGGTCTCGGGTTTGATCCTTTTTAAATTTTGACTTGCATTAAAAGCGATCTCAAAAACCATCTGAAATAATTTTATAAATTTTTTTTAATTCCCACTAATATGCTCGCCATATTGAACATATCTTCTTGAGTTTTGACCATTTCTAAATTTGTCGATATGTTCGTTAGAAGTCACTCAAAGAACTCATATATTTTGCAATTTTTGTCCCTTATATCATTTCCGCTGACTAGGATTTTGACAAAAGAATGATTTTGACTGTGGTGTACATTTTAATGTAATGTGTTGTAGGGTACAATAAAATAACAAAAAAAAAATAAAGAATTAAATATTTCAATCGCGTGCTATCTGATATTCTTGTGCTGTTGGAGAATCATGCAAGAGCACCAATTTTAGTCACGAAATTTAAAACTACAGCTCATCAAGCGAAGGTGATGTGAACATCTTAGCAAGTGACTAAAATGTTAAATAATATGCTCATTTTGAAATTGGTTTCAATCTTCAATCTGGTGTTAAATAAGCGTAACATATTTAACATATTCATGACTTTGTGTGGTGTGAAGCTATCGGGTGACTAGAACACAGCATTTTTAAGCTCGACGCCATACTATGATGAACCATGAAATGCTCTTTTAATGTTGTGAATGGACAAGTTGTCTTCGACATTTAAAACTTAATTACACCTTCACCTTAGAGGAATTGTGAATGAAGTTGTTATGACTTTTCTTTGGTTAATCATTACTGTGACGGGCTAACCGGGCTTTAAATGATCTTTCGTAAAAACGTCAGTTTGTTCGACCAGAATTTCAGGGGCACTCAAAAAAATTAACAGTGAAATTAACCGTGAAACGTTTAAATCCCATCTAACATTCGAGTTTTTCAAATTAACAGTCTGAACTGTTGATAAAATACTGGTTTTACTTAATCTGTTAATTTAAAATTTCAGACTGCTAAATTGAAGAAACTAGTCTGTTGAATGGAATTTAACAGTTTTCACTGTTAATCGAGCTATTTTATTATCTGAGTGTGTTATATCATGTATATCAAGTCTGGCTTTGTTCGAAATAGGGTAAAATTTTGAATGGAGTTAATGCAGATGAATTTGTAATTTCCGTTGATAAGATATGAGGAAAGAAAGAAAAGAAAGAAACATCGCTTAGCCCGGTTTCGAACCCGAGAACACTAATCTGCAGACAAGTGAAAGTTGTGAACTTTCTATTATTTTCTATAGATGTTTAGGAACATATTGAACACGGGCTATTTTGTATGCTACGCCCATTATTATAAATTGCATCTATTCTAATACTAATGATACGATAACATAGATTTTTTTTCACTTTTTTCAAATCACTTAAGCATTAATGGATTTTTTTTATTTCTTTCTAGATATTTGCCTTGCATCTTTACTTTTTTGAATAAAATCGAATTTTCAAAAAAAAAAAAAAAAAAACAATAAGAGCAGAGAGAGAATCTTTTGTGAAATGGATTTAGAAAAATTTATTTTCTAATTTAAAGAATAACTGGTATTTTCAAAGTTCAAAGCTAAATCCACAAAAATGGAAGCGTCAAATCAACAAAACTCAACTAACTCAAATGCTCAAAACAACGAAACAACAACAATAATAATAATGCCAAACATAGAGGCACCCTGTAACCAAGAGACTGATATAGCGGCCATGAAGGCGGAACATTTAAATAAGACGCCAACAAAAACTATAACAACAACAAAAGAAATAAACATAATAACAACACATAATAATGTTGAGGCAGCAACACCAACACCACCATCTCCACCTCCACCAGTATTTGTGACACCACCGCCTCCAACACCCCCAACTTTGTTAACAGCAACATCATCTTCATTATTACAGGGTGGTAACGCTCATAATACCAGCTCAATGAAGAAAAAACGCAATAAAAATGCTGTAAAACGCATTGAGCTGGAAACGTCAAATGTTGCTGTTGCCGCAGATGATGTTGTTGCCACCGCAAGTGGTCAATCGAGCATTAAAACCTCTCTATCGATGACATCGTTGCCACCCGATGATGAAAAACAAGAAAGTCGCGATGTTATTAAGGCCAAGCTTAGGGTTGAGCGGCCATATAATAGCCTAAAGGTAAGTGAAAACTATGAAAAGGTTAGGTTGAAAGTTTTTACAAGATTTTTTCAAGAAGCCCTCCAATGATGCAACGTTAATTTAATTTAATTTAATTAACTCATATTAATAGATCGCTTAAAATATTTCTATTAAAAAAAAAACCAGCATAAAGCGACATTCCCCAAAAATATCATTGCACGCCAAAATATCATTAAAATTTCACCAAAAATATTATTCACCATTATTCAAATATTTACCAAAAATATTAATGCTAAGAAAAATGCAAAAATAATGATAAAAATACTTAAAATAATGAAATAATTCTAACTGGCTGGCTACATAAAAAAGAAGATTAAATCATAAATCTTACGTTATACGTGGAATTGTGAAGATATGAAAACAACAATAACAACACAAACAACAAAGACAACATGTTTGACTCCATCCATATTTATGTGATGCCTGCCATTCAGGTTAGTTTAAGCGTTGTCACTTCACTCAGGGGTCCATTAAATGTGTTGTTGCCGTGGTAAAAGCTGCGCATGCGCTGTATTGATCGCTTCAAGCTGTTCTGCACTAAAGAATGCCGATAATGTTGACCGTGTTGCGGTATTTTAAATGATGTTTCATTAGCTGTCTTTTTCAATGTTAGCAGTTGTTGTTCTAAAATAAGCAACAACATATTTTATGTTTTGTTTTTTAAATTCATCTATTTATTAATCTAAGCTGGAAGTTATTTGCATCAATTAAACTTGTACTAGAAAAGCTAAAAACTTGTTCGTTCGTCTGTTCGTTCTTTCTTGTTGGTTATTGAAATTATTTCTAATTGAGGTTTAATTTTGAAGTGTAGTCTATTCAGTCCGGTTTTCCTGTCGATCGAACGGCTTATCTGAGTTATGATTTATTAACGGTTTTATGTTTGACTGTAGAAAAAAAAAAAACAAAAAGAATGTAATGAATACCAAAGTAGTTGTTGTTTATCTTTATCATCTTGAATCAATACAAAGTTGTTTCAAACTTTCTTAGTTTGTCGTCAAACGTATTAAAAATCAAAAATTTTCCAAAGAATAATCAATATAGAGAGACAAAAAAAAAAAAAGAATGCAAGGGGTATAAAATTTATGAAAAGACTTAAATTAATATTTAAAACAAGTTTTACTAATCCAGCTGAAAATTAAAATTTTTCGAAAATTATGAATGAGAAACATAAATATCAACAAAAAATATAAAATATAAAAGTTGTATATATCATAAGAATAAAAACAAAAACAAAAAAAAAGTATTTCAAGCAATAAAATAAAATAAGCATTAACATTAAATAAAACAAACGGTAAACTAAAAAATTAATTAAAATAAAAAAAAACAAAAATTAAAAAAACAAATATTAAAACACAAAACATAATGGAAAACAAAATAAAATTAAAAATAAAACAAAAAACCATAGAACATAAAAAATTCCAAATAACTAACATACTTTTTTTTCGAAAAACTTAATAAGAAAATATTTAAAAAATATAAAAAATAAAATATATAAAATAAAAAATATAAAATAAAAAAAAAAACGGAAAATAATTATATTAAATGTGAATCTTTTCAAAACAGAAAAAAGTAAAATAAATTAATTATAATATTTGACAAAATATGAAATTATAAAATATTTAAAAATAGGCCGTATTATTGTCAATAAGTCGTTATAATGACTTACATATATACGAAACCAAAACTTTTCTGAAAAAAAAGATTTTTAACTGAGAAAAAAATTTATAAAAATAATAAGAAACAAGTATCAAGTAAAATATTAAAAAAAAAATGTATTCCTATATTTTATAATATACGATATAACAAAAAATACTTAAAAAATAAAATATTAAGCAAAATGGAAAAAATATCTAAAACACCAAAAATATTAAGATATAAAAAACATTTACATGAATATAAAAGACATAAAAAACATAGTTGACACTTAAAAAATTAAAAAGAATATAATCAGCTTATGAAAGATATGCATTGATAGTTAAATGAATGATTTAAAAATATTAAATATATTAAACAATAAAACAAAGTATAAAAGCAATATTAAAAAAATAGAAACATTAAATTCAAGATATGAAAAATACCTTTATAAAGCCCCCCCCCCCCAAAAAAAAGTTGTAAAATACAAAAATATAGGAAAATCTTAAAAAACTTAAAACAAAAAATTAAAAAAATTTTAAAAAGAAAAATATAACAAACCAAAACACTAAATAAACATAAAAAAATAATCAAAACAAAAAGATAAATAATTAAATTAAATATAAATAATAAAAATAATTAAAAATAAATTCAATACCTAAAAAAAGCTATATAAAACACAAAAAAAAAAAAATTTAAACATAGGAATATGTACAAACTTAAAAAATTTAAAACAAAAAATTTAAAAATTTAAAACAAAAATTAAAAAATGTAAAAATAAAAATTAAATATAACAAACCAAAACACTTAATAAGCATAAAAAATAATAAAAAATAAAAGCTAATAAAAATTAAAAAATAAAAGCTAATAAAAATTAAAAAATAAAAGCTAATAAAAAATAAAAAAAAATCAATAGAGAATAAAAATGCTTAAAAAAGTAAAAAGTAAATGAAAAATAATTATCAAATAATGCAAATAAAATCAACGCCTATATAAAAAAAAGTAAATAAAAACACAAAATTAAGAAACAAAAAATGTAACAAGATAAATAAGAATGAAAATAAAAAGAAAACTAAAAAAAGAAAAAAAAAGAAAAAAACAAAAAAGATAAATTTAAAATATGAAAAAATGAGAAAAAATAGAAATAAGAAAATTATATATTTGAAAAAAAAATAGAAAAATAAATTTAAAAAAATAACAAAAACTTAAAAAACTGTAAAATAATACAAAATATAACAAAAAATAATAAACCTTTTTTAAAATGTAAATAAATACGAAGGTTGCTACATATAAAATGTTCAATGTTTTTTTTTTCAAAATTAAAAATTCGGTCTTTAAATTTAATTCCGAAATATATGTTGCTACGTTCGTAAACATGAAAATATTTAAAAGTTCTAAATAACATAATAATAATATTAAAAATATGTTAAAAAGTAATAAAAAGTTATAAAAAATAAATTAATAATAAATTAACAATTAATTAAAAAAAGGAAACAAAAAATCAAAAAAATAATAATAATAAATAAATAATAATAATAAATAAATAATAATAATAAATAAATAATAATAATAAATAAATAATAATAATAAATAAATAATAATAATAAATAAATAATAATAATAAATAAATAATAATAATAAATAAATAATAATAATAAATAAATAATAATAATAAATAAATAATAATAATAAATAAATAATAATAATAAATAAATAATAATAAATAAATAATAATAATAAATAAATAATAATAATTAATAAATAATAATAATAAATAAATAATAATAATAAATAAATAATAATAATAAATAAATAATAATAATAAATAAATAATAATAATAAATAAATAATAATAATAAATAAATAATAATAATAAATAAATAATAATAATAAAAAAGTAATAATAATAAATAAATAATAATAATAAATAAATAATAATAATAAATAAATAATAATAATAAATAAATAATAATAATAAATAAATAATAATATTAAATAAATAATAATAATAAATAAAATATAATAATAAATAAATAATAGTTAAAAAAATAATAAAACATAAAAATAACAAATGGATTTAAAATATATATCAAATGTATCAAAACAAAAAAAAAAAATTATGAAAAAATAAATAAAAAATACGTAAAAAATAAAGAAGTTAATGAAATAACAAAAATAAAAATAAAAAAATAAAATACTTAAAAAAGAATGAAATCAAATAACAACACTTAAAAAAAAAAATAAAAATAAACATAAGAAAAAGTAAAAATACAAATAAAAATAAAAATTAGAAAAAATAAAAATAAAAATAAGAAAAAATTAAAAATAAAAATAAGAAAAAATAAAAATATAAAAAGGTAATATAAAAAAAAAAGAAAAAAAAGAAAAAAAAACGATATTAAAATAAAAAATTAAATAATAAAAAAAAAGTATAAAAAATAAATAAAAAAAATAATAAATAATAAAATCAGGAACTATATGAAAAATAAAAAATATAAATAAAAATATAAAAAAGAAAATATATTTTTCAAAAGGAAATAAATATTGCACAACAAGGATAAATAACTTAGAAAAAAATCTAGAATTAAAAATATTACGAGTAAAAATATTTTTGTACCTTCCACTATATTTACAATTACAAGGAAGGCTCATATTGGAGAGCAGGCTGAGCAAGGTGTCAAAATCAGCTGGTAATTTTAAGTTTTTCTAATTGTTGCTTTTGTCGATTGACGTTTGTAGCTCCTACAGCTTTGTTGTTGCAAAATTTCTCATTTGAGCAGCCATCTTGAAATGAGCTTACCTTGTAATTGTATCATAGTCCGTCAAATCAAAGAGAAGAGTATGTTTACTATTCGGTTTTCAAATCCAGACATATGTATATCTAAACAATACTTAGATGTTTGTATATAATGGACGTGGTCAAACGCACTTGCGTGCGTGGACCGATCGATGCCAACTTTGGGAACCGCGAAGTTCGATTTAACCACAAAGAAAATTTTTCGATTAAAACTAATTTTTATCGTAGTCCCGTCACATCTCCGAGGTGTCTCATAAAGGTTTACTAAGGCAAAGTTCTTTCAAATTCTGAAATGGCCAATTCGATTTCTGTATTCAGTTTTCAATATCCGATTAAGTATTTTCGAATAATTCGGAGTTTTCTAAGAGCATAAAATGAACATTTGAATATGCTTGAATATATATTTTATGCGAATTTACTTTAATTTTTTGTGCATTTTACGATTGCAAAAGAGTCATACAATCAAAATACAGCTCATATAAGAATAAACTCGAAGAAGCTTATGTATATCAACATACAAAATACAAAATACAAATACAAATACAAATACAAATACAAATACAAATACTTGTTATAATTAAAGGTGAAATTACAATTAGTCTATTTGGAATTTTTAATATTATGGAAAAGTGTCCATAATATTAAAAATAAGGCCAATTTACGTTCAGGGTAACCTCTACTAGGTTTAAAGAACAAAGATAAATAATGTTTTTCGACTATTAACAAGTTAAAAGTTATAGAATGTATCTAGGCGTATTTTCTTTGGTTTAAATTTAATTCAATTATGATTGAGCAAATAAAAACTAATTAAAAGAAATCATTGTTTATTTAAACTTGGCCGATAAGAAAGAATGTCCCCTTTTCATTGAACATTCACTCATTAAACATTTTTCTATATTAACAAGTTCAAAAGTCTGAATCATTATTTTGCAAAACTGCTGGTGGATGTTGTCTGATTTATACATATTCTCCAAGTGAATTCCAAGATTTCCATGAATATGATTTAAACTGGTTTGATTGAACAACAAATAGTTGTTATATCTATTACTAACATACTTCGTACAGAGCTTACGTTGTTAATTTTTTAAGTTCCATTCAATTTGATTTATCGTCGAAGCAGGCATTTAATACTTAATTTATTGAAGCTTTAAATGGTAGTTATTGCTTTTTGTAGATAGCCATTTTTGGCTTAATAGATAATGTCAGTTTTCAAGCCATAATTTATTTAACTAATAATCTAGACAATTTCATGATTATGATAGCTTAATACGCGGAATTTAGTTAATTATTTTATCTAAAATAAGTTGAGGGAGTAATGTTGGCTGTTGTTCTGTTTAACTTTTGTTAATTTTATCTTTAGCAAAACACTTTCGATGATTTTGTGGAATGTTTAAAGAATTTTTTGTTTTAAAACAGCTTTTTTCTTAAATTAATATAGTCGGTTTGATACGAGATAGTTATTAACACAAGTCTAACGATATCTAAATACGTACGTTGCACAGTGGGGTGTAATCATCGAATAGTCTAGTTTAATTCAAAATATTAAATCCAAGTGTCCTTATAATTTATGGTAACCGGTTCAAATAGCTAACATTCTACATCATTACTCGAAAGAAAAAAAAAGTGTTTTTACCGTACTACACCTTTTCCAATTCTAATTCTGAAAAGATGAATTGAAATTGAGAAATTCCAATTAAAATTCAGAAAAGATCAGTTGAAATGGAGAAATTCCATTTGAAGTTCAGAAAAGATCAATTGAAATTGAGAAATTCCAATTGAAATTCAGAACAGATCAATTGAAACTGAGAAATACCATTTGAAATTCAGAAGAGATCAATTGAATTTCAGAAATTCCGTTTAAAATTCAGAAAAGATTTATTGAAATTAAGAAATTTCATTTGAAATTCAGAAAAAATCAATTCAAATTGAGAAATTCCATTTGAAATTCAGAAAAGATCATTTGGATTTCAAAAATTCCATTTGATATTCAGGTAAAATCATTTGGAATTCAGAAAAGATCAATTGAATTTCAGACAAAAGCATTTGGAATTTCAAATGAAATTTCTGCATTTCAATTAATTTTTTCTGAATTTGAAATGGAATTTTTGAAATTCAATTGACCTTTTCTAAATTCCAAATGATTTTTTCTGAATATCAAATGGAATTTCAGAATTCCAAATGATTTTTTTTAATTTCAAGTTGAATTTTTCAATTTCAATTGATTTTTTCCGAATTTGAAATTCAATTTCTTAATTTCCATTGTTTTTTTCTAAATTTTAATTGATCTCTTCTGAATTTCAAATTATTTTTTTTAATATCAAATGGAATTTCTCAATTTCAAATTGATCTCTTCTGAATTTTAAATAGACTTTCTCAATTTCAATTGATTTTTTTCTGAATTTCAAATGGAATTTCTGAATTTTAATTGATATTTTCTGAATTTCAATTGTTTATTTCTGAATTTCAATTTTAAATTGTATAGACCATCACAAGAAATGATGAAAAATATGAATGGCAGAATATTTCGTTTACTCACTGATTTTAAGATGGAATAGAAGAGCCAGAAAAGAGGAATATTTCATTGCAAAAGCTTAGATTGGCTAAATTCTTCCATCAGTTTTGATTGTTCTAAAAAAATAAACACATTCGCAATGGAATCTCGTTTCAAAAATGTAACGAACGAACTTTTTTTTATTTATAACTGGCCATTTCAGCCCTTGAAAGGACTTTGACCTAGCTTCTTATGATCAATTGTGTTGAGCGTGTTATTAAGTTTGTACACAATTGACCGAGAACCGGACCTACATGCTTAACGCCGACTCCGAACGGCGATGAACAAAATGTTCTCGTTCTCAAGAAGCTTTACATGGCATTTTGATTACTCTCTGAGGTTTGCCATTGTCTGCAGAGAGGTGGCGGCCGTACAGAAAAATTATTTTAATTCAAATAATTTTCTGTCGCTGCTGGGGTTCGAACCTGGGTCTCCAGGTTCTTTGACATAGCGGCCACGCACTTTAACCAACTACGCCACGGACGCCAAATATAAAATAGTAAGATTTTTCGGGACAATATGTATTAATGTACGCTACTTTAAAAAAAATGAAGTTTTCCGGTAAACTTGAGGCATCAAAATTATTGCACGAAATGACTTCATCGCTCCCTTTATACAAAATTTTATCTTTTCATTAACTTTTTTTTTAGAAAAGTTGCTTGTTCATGGCCGCTATTTTGAAGCCGCCATTTTGAATATAAAAAATTCTGATTTTATTTTCCTGCTCAGCGATCCCAAAAACGTCTGTGGAATAAAATTGTATATTCATTAAACGTTTTTTTTACAGAATGTAACTTGTTCATGGCCACCATTTTAAAGTCGCCATTTTGAATTTCAGAACTCTGACATTAGATTCGTCATCAGCAACCCCAAAAACCCCCATACTACAATTTTTATCGCGATACGTAGCCCCTGTCAATTTAACTAAAATGTGGCTCTGTCACCCCACTGTGCTTCGGTTTCATATTTTGTCTTTTCGTACCGATTTGATTTTAGAATAAAAAAATTTGACTTAAAAAATCTGCACAAACTTTTGGATTTTTTTTTAAATGTATTTCCAATATACTCCATGACAATTTAAATTTTTCTTTTGCCCTCATATTTTCATATCAATACAATGTTCTTTCTTCCTCTTATTCACAGAAAAACTCCGACCGTAGCGCCATGCAGTTGCGTTATCAAGGCAAAATGAGCAGCACACCCTGTGCCGGCGGAAGTGCTCATAAAAACCACAGCTACCACCACAGTAACAACAAGTACAATCGCTACTCTTGGGGCAGCAATAGTTCATCTAGTCTACACAGCAGTGCTGCCACACTCGGTTTTGGTTCTTCGGGCAAAGACGATTTGTGGGCAGCAATACAAACCAACTACAACTATATTATGGACACAAACCTGCTAGACACTTGCAAAGAAGCACGCGGCGAAATAGAGGGCGCTGCTAGCGTTATGGAATCACCCATTGATGGCTGCTTTAAGGTGAGTGTGTGTGCTTTGCTTTAGTGACTATCATGTTGGCTAATATAAAAAAAAATGCTGTTGCCTACTTTTAGATGCTGGACGAAACACAACGCGAGGAAGGCTCATGCGAAGATCCGAAAGACTTGCGTCGCTGGTTGCGCGATATGGAACATAAGTTGGAACATTCACCAACGTTGTCGGAAGCGACAATGTTTAGCATAGCAGAGCTGCAGCGACATTTGGCGGAACATTCGGTAAGTTCTGCAAATATTTTTTATGTATAGTTAAAAACAAAGTAGAGCATAGTTTCAGGCGATTATATGTTTGAGCCGGCTGTCTAAACCACAGGGTGTAAATGAATAAATTAAAATCAAATTCGCTTAATAAATATAAAAAATTATTTACGGATCTGACTGGATAATAATGTTGGGTCATTTTCGCATATATTTTTGCAATATTCGTGGACTGAGAATGAATTGTTTTATCATTTGTGTTGATATCGCAAAACTTCTGATATATTAGCGTTATGCCATGTCTACACAGAGTTTAGTTTGAGTTCAACCATAGCTGATCACACAGATGCGTGGCATTCGACCCACAAACGCGGATATGACTTTTTCTTGTGTGGTTTTTTTCGATTACTTCTAAAAACCTGAATGAAATATTCTGAAACTATAAATGACATTCTAAGAAATATTTTTACGGTATTAATACAAACACAAAACTTTTAAAAAATTTTTAAAAAAAAACAAAAAAAAAAAAAAAAAATTCAGGCAAAAATCCAATTTTTTTCTTCCTTATTATAATTTGCAGTTAATTTTGGCGTCCAAAAAACTATTTGTCAAACTGAAAATTACAAAACAAAATATTTCCTTATTATTCTATTTATACATAATGTGAAGTTTTTATTAAATTTTTAATTATTTATGTTAATTTATACATAATTTTTTTTAATTTAGAAAGCTTAACAATTCAACGAAAGTGCGTAATACACGAAAAGTACAATTTTCAAAAAAAAAAAAAAAAAAAATCGTTAAAAAATGGTGCAAAGATTTTTTTTATCAGAAAGAAGAAATTTTGAATTTGCGCAGTTTTTTTTTATCAGAAAGAAGAATTTTGTTCTCTATCGAACTGTGTTCTTTTGTTTTTGACATCTTTTTGTTTACTTACAGTGAATCAAAAAAGTTTAGAAACAAAACAGTTTCTTTAAAACATTTATTAACAACTTTCTTATCACTACAAATGAAAAAAGAAACAAAAACTAAACATTTCATAGCCAAAAAGTTTAGAAACATTTGTGCTTTTGATTGAACTTTGCATTGCTTCGTTTGGAAGAAGCTTTAAAATAACGGGATCAAAAGTCTTTAGCTATAAATGTCAGTAATATAGGCACCAGTCAATCGCTTTTTTGTAATAAACGCAGAAAATTTCTCTTTTTGTCTTAAAAATGGGGAAAAATACCGAAATCTCACTGGACATTCGTAAATTAATTCTAAGTCTGTATTTTCAAAATAATAAAGTGCGAGATATTGGCTAAATAATCGGGAGAAGCTATTCTAGTGTTCATAAAATTATAAATAAATATTTATACACGGGATCATTACAACCAAAACTGCGATCTGGTCGGCCAAGTTCTTTAACAGCGCGCCATGAACGAGTTATTTTGTCAGAAATAAAAAAAACTTCAAACGTTTCTGCTCCGAAGATTGCTGCGACATTAGAGAAATTTCATGATGTCCACGTAAATGCCCAAACAGTTCGAAATAGGCTCCTTAAGACTGGCAATCATGGTAGAGTTGCTCGAAAAAAACCTTCGAGTTTGCAAAAAAACACATCAACCAATCGGAACAGTTTTGAAGAACTGTAATATTCAGTGACGAGTCGAAATACAATATTTTTGGTTCGGACGGATGTAGTATGGTGTGGAGAAAGGCAAATACGGAGTTCAATAAAGAAAACATTCAAGCAACAATAAAACATGGAGGGGTTAGTGTGATGGTGTGGGGTGTGTTTCAGCAGCTGGCTTGGGAATCTTGAAATTCATTGAAAGAATAATGAATAAAGAATATATTTAGCCATTTTGAGAGAAAGTTTGCTGCAAAGTGTGAACAAAATGGGGCTAGAATAAATCAGTTTTTTCTTCAATAAGATTATGATCCCAAGCACAAGTCGCGTTTGGTCATGGAATGGCTGCTTCTCAAAGTCCCACACCAGCTGCATACACCCCCACAATCTCCAGATCTCAACATAATTGAAAATGTTTGGGACCTTATTGAAAAAATGATCATGCACCATCATATTACATCCAAAGAGTCGCTTAAACAAGCCATATTAGAAGAATGGAATGCAATTACCTCACAAGAGCTCGAAAAACTATCTTTGGGAATGAAAAATGGACTCCAAGCGGTTCTTGATGCAAAATGCTATCAAACGAAGTACTAAAATATAAAAACAAGTAGGTTTTCTTTAATTTTTTTCTATATAACTTTTAATTTGTTTCTAAACTTGTTTGGCCATGAAATAATGTTCTTTTTGTTGTTTTTATCACTTGTATGAATATTGTAATTGTTTTTGATTTCCTTTTTTTGTTTTTGTTTTGAATATATGTATATGGAATAAAAATATATGAAAAAAATTTTTGCAACAGCTTAAAAAGTGTAAAATTTCAATGATTGTTTGAGAGAAAATATTTTGTTTCTAAACTTTTTTGATTCACTGTATGTGTTCTCATATTTTTTGCACCTCCGCCATCGTGACACCGCACAGTGGTTGGAGCCCCATACAAAAAATGTCAAAAATAGAAGTATTCGTCGTTTTTAAATAAAATAAGTCACATGAGTACAATTTGACTTTATCAGGATAAAAACAAAAATTTGTTGATATCCGCCCACAACCACACCTACCTCCCATATAACATAAAAATTAAAAACGCTATATTTTTCTATTACTTATCCTATATTGAAACCACTTTGTCAGAAATCTTAAATTAAAGTGTTCAATAAAAAAAAAACTTTTTTCCGCCACGCCCACCTCTCACAAAAATGTTTCACTCCACTTGTTTTTAAAATGTTAAACTTCAAGGTGATATAGCATCTGAACCGTTAAAATTGAAATTTTAGAGCGTTTGAAATGTAAAAAATAGGGTAATTTTTCAATTTTTGCTTTCAAAATGGCGCCAAAAACAGGTATGAGGTTTAATTGGCTGATTATAAGTAATCTTATAGTTTTAAGGTTTATCGTTTAGATGAACCAAAAAAAATTTTCAGTCATCTGTTGTAAAAGCTGAGAAATCGTTGCCACCGTTTTGGATTCGGAAAATGAGGTCCAAATTGCGAAAAGCTTAAAAGGGTAGATAAAAGGCCAAACAAAAAAACACAAAAAATTCAAAACATGCTTAATTATATGTTTTTAAATGTACACAAGTTTATTTACATCATTATAAAAAAGTTTTTACAAAACATAATTAAAAAGTGTTTTTTCTAGCCGTTCAAATTAAAAAGTCCCCTTAAGATTTATTCATATAGATCGAAAGGATGAGTACCTTTAATTAATTCAGCTATGCTGTATTTAAAAAAAGTCGGGACTTAAGGGTATCCAGTCGCCTCGCAATCAAAATGGCTTCCTGCATGGAGGTTTAGTTATGGTTATTAACAGCCCTATTCTGACAGCTTAACAAAGCTCACCACATTAACAAAATAGTTAATATTAGCACATTGTTAAGGTTTCGTATTCTGGTGATAATTTAAAAGTTCCTTTCTTTACTATTTTGTTAATGTCAGAAAACATCTTAACAACGAGAGATAGTTCAGTGTCAAACCAAACAAATGCTGTGCAAAGAAAATAAAATATAATAAATAGATGAATTCTTACTTCTTACTTCTTTTAGCATTGATACTGAAGAAGATCAAAGAAAAAATAAATCTTAAACACTACAAAACACTCAAACATTATTTGGCTATTGAACAAACTAATTTTGAAACTTAAAATAATTGTAAACAATCCGTAAATTATTTATTTCTAACGTTTTCCATCTTACTTGAAGAAAAATAAACATAAGCAAGAAATCAGCAATAAAAAAACAGCTGACGCTTTATATCTAAGGCATTTACATTTCCACCATGCGTGGTGGAACTTAAACAGCTTTTGAGAGCTTTCAAATTGTTAATGATTTGCCAGAATACGAAAATTTACTTTACATAGCAAGAACATTAACAAGAGCTTCTTTACAATTCCTTGTTATGTTAATAAGCAGAATAGAGCTGTAAGTCACTGTTAAGCAATGCGTAAAAATTGTGCAATTTCACTACAAACATAGTGAAAATTTTGCGGAGGCAGTTCGCAATACCCGTACACCTATCGGTCATAATAACCGGGTATGGGCACCAGCACATTTAAAGCTTCTGTGTTGTTTCTGTGTCTTTTATATTTGCTTTGTTGTAGCATTTTATGTTGCTACACAAGCCTTTGCTCTCAATTGCTCTCAGCTGGCTGCGAAGCTTACTCCGTGCCCATAGCTGATCATAAGGGCGATGTTATGTAGACGGTCACGGGCACGGCACGAGCACGAGTTTTTACTCTCTTTTTCCGTTTGATGAATATCGTGCCCAAAGTATGTTATGCTGGCGGTCATTTGATTTATGATCACTAGTACACTTTTTGCTACTTTTGATACTTTATACAAAAAAGTATCACGAGTACGAGTATGGTGAGAGTGGCTATATGCAGGTTTCATTACTGCTTTGATACATTTCGTACTAAAAGTGTACTATTTGCATGCAAAAACACAAATATTGTGAATATTTCCACAACGCAACACTGTTTTGATCCAGTGATTTGGTATCAACAGCCGAATCATTTGGTGACCGCGGTGGTCAAAATTTATTCCCTCGCTCACTCTCATAAATTTCCCTTTTACATTGAAACAACAACAATTCGTGACCGTCTACATAACATCGCCCTAACGCATCGCAACCGGCAGCACTGTGGTGAATTTTTTCACTGTGGCGATTTTACGCCGTTGGACTTCTTTCTTTGGGGCTCCTCAACTGAAGTTTCAAACTGTGTAAAATTGTTATTTTTTAAATATAGGATTAACTTTAGAATAAACTATTTGGAGAAGAACTTCAAACTTATTTGATCCATTTTCATTTCAAGTAAGTTTGCTTAAAAGTAGTGATTATCTCTTTATTGAATGATTGAATTAAATTATTGATTTTTTTTAAGAATATAACTTTATAAGTGCTTTTCGGGATTACAGTTGTATTGCAGATACCATACCTGTCCAATACGGCTCATTTCTTTACTGGTCAAGAAGTTGAAATTTGAATTGTAATAGATTGTTTTTGAAGTTGACAACCTGTATCTAATTGCAGATACCTTTCAATTTTTTTTTCAAAAAATCATTTTAGAGAAGCCCTATAAAAACTAAAACTCAACCGATATTTGAAACTTTTGATGGATAAATAATAAAATGACAAAGCATCCATAAAGCTTCAGATTTTATTAAATATTTTTCTTACGGTTACAATAACGGTCATGTTGTATTCCAATTTATGGTTTCACATACACGCATCAAAAAATTAAAACAACATTTCTTCAAGATAGGATACTACCACTAAATGTTAATTCCGATATTAATATTCATCCCTTCCTGTTCTATTTAAGAACAGACTATATACAGAAAATTAATCCTTTTCAATGCAGAGGAAAAAACAAAATTAAAGTTTCTGGTCTGAAGGTCTACCACCTCGTACTGAACTGGGTATTCCCTATTTTTATCGTAGACCGCGCAAGTTCAACGGGAGGTCGTATAATTTTTGCCCAACAAAAATATCTTGTTTTTATAATTTACCACGCTGCTGAATATGCTACAGCTAAACAATTTAAACAGTTATGTAAAGATTATGTTTAGATTTTGACATCTCAAGAGTCTTGATAAAATAACTTACGAACCTTCATCTACCTCTTGAAATGCAAAAAATTATAACTCTTTCATAACTAGTGCAGGAAGATAATCATAAAAAAAGCATTCAGTTGGTGCTTAGTCGGGGTAACTTCATTGTCTGGACAATTTAGCAAAAGGCTTTGTGATTACTTTTTTATGCTTTGGCCATGCTTTTTTATTGTTGAATAAATAATAAAAAATGGAACGAACCGACAACAGAAAATTTTAGTTTTCTAAGAAAAAGTTTTGACGTTTTCTAATGAAAAAGAAAAGAGTTGTAGAAAAAGAAAAACATAAAGGAAAAAATGCAATTTGGAATGATTTAATCGTTATGATAAAAAAAAAAGGTAAAAACAACAATACAAATGGCTATAAAACAATAGAAAAATCAAGCAACCATTTAGTCCACTGGCCTGGTCAATTTGCAAAAAAAAAAAACAACAAATAAAAAAAAAAACAAAAAAAGAAACAAATAAAAAACACAAATAAAAAAAACAACAAATAAAAAAAATTATATCTGACCGCCTTTTGCGCCTTTTGTTTTGATCGCCAATATTTTTGGTTTTTTTTTTTTGTATTTTTTATTAAGTCGTTTGCATAAATTTTTCATGCTGCTTTGGTTATTTTTGTTGATACTGCCGCCATGCGCCATATCGTTCACTTCAACTCAGTTCAGCTTGGAATCAAAGCGCATGCGCGCACGCAACTAGGAAACAGTTTTGCTAAAGAAATTAAAAATCTTTTAGCTCTCTTCTGCCTTTTAGCGGTGGCTCTTAAATATAGATAAAAAAAATCAATATAAAATATTTATAATCAAGTATAAATATGCTTCTTCCGCCACTTATGCGGCCACATTTCCTTCAAAGTCGAATTTCAAGGATGGCGAATTTCTTTGAAAATTACTGCAATAAATCTAGACGTGGTGAAAATAATGTTAAGATTTTAAAGATGCTCGTTTAATTAAGCTCATCAGCGTTAAAAAACAAATACTACTTAAATTAATTACAATTGTAAAAGGCGTCCGCCATCCGCGGAAAAGCGGGCAAATAGCACTTTTAGTGTTTTGGAGTTTTATGACCATGAGCAAGAGTTCCATGTGGTGGTTACTTTGACTATAAATGAGATTTGGTAGCAGTTGGTAGCTCGAAGTGGCGAAAAAACCAAAATGCCTGGAATATTGCTTCCTCTTAACTGATGGCAAATTAACCATTTTAATTACGATGTATGCGATGAATCGATGAAGCATATTTGCACTTTTCGCCAGGCTAATAAATAATAATGAAAAAAAAAAAAAAAAAAATCAAGTAAACAAATGCAATAAATCACTTTGTTGCATGTTGCTCATGCCGACAGAGCAAAAAACAGCCAGACAAACAGATTAACAGGCAAACAAACAGGCATGATAGATAAGCAGACATTCAGACAGACAGAGAGACAGCTAGGCGGAAAACAGGCAAGAATAGTTCCTGCTTCTGGCAAAACCAACCAACAAACAAGCCGACATCGCGTATGGAGCTTGGAAACTAGGTCAGCGTGTCAGGTAGAAGGAAGTTGCTTGCAAAGCTAACTCCAACACCCTCCAACATCCACAGGTGTTGTTGTTCTTACTACTTTCTGAGTACTGCGCAATCGAAAGTCTTGGCTCACCTTATTTCCCACATTTACACACATGCACAGCCCACTTTACCCCTCATCTTGCTCTCATAAAATGTTCTTAACATAAACATGCAACAAAACTACTTGCAACATTTTATTGTTTTTATTGGCATTGCTTGTTGCCTCTGTCGTCCATATCGTCGTTTCACAACCTTTTACTTTTGTGCCATTTATTTACACATAAAAAGTTTTATAAGTATTTTTGTTACCATTTTTATTTTTTTTATTGTTTTTATTGTTCTTCTATTGCCTGTTGCTGTACCAGCAATTGTTGCTTCTATTAATTTTTAATAACTAACATGAACCATTATATTGTGTGAAATCACCCAAGTTTTTTTTTTTTTGTTTTAGTTGTACCGTTAAAGCATCACATCACTTAATCAAACCAAAACCGATTAATTGTCAACTATTATGTCATTATTTTTCATTTAAGGTGTATTGTTTTTTTCTTTTATCGGGGCAAGTATGACCTTATGGTACATACATACGCATGATGAAAGTTTGCAAACTTTTGTCGGCTCCTAATAAGTGGAGAGAAAAAGAAAAAAAAAAAAACTAAAAAAAAAAACAATAAAAATTTAAAACAATAAAAATTTAAAACAATTAAAAAAGAAAGTCCTTTTTAATGATCTTTTTTATGTTTCTTACATGTTTTCAAATGTATTTCAAGGTTATTTCACCGGTTTTAAAAGTAAAACTTTCGAAATAGATTGACTTACCCCACCTCACTTCTTTTATAAAAAAAGATTGAAAGTCATGATCTTTCTTTTTATAAATTCATCTTTACAACGCAAAGACTACTCTTTGCCTTAAAAATTAGAATCAGGAGGTCTATACATATGTACATACAATTAACTAAATTAAAAATATAAAAAATGGTTATACACACTCATAGATTTTGATGTAACAACATGTCTTTATGCCTGTCCTTGTTCTTGTCCCTATCATTTCCTCTGGTTCCTAATTTGTCCTCATCCTTATTCTTTATTCTTATATACATATCGCTCATTTACTAAAAGACTGTCATAACTCAAATAACGTCATTTTCGACTTATTGATGCAGAATTATTCGTAATGTCATGCTTTATATTGTGTAAAAATTTCACACTCATAACTTATATACTACCTGCGTGAGAAGATAAAGTGCCGTTGGGATGCCGTGCAAGATGGGAGTCAATTAAAAACTTCAAACGCGTTTTCTGCAAAATCGCGTTTTTTGAGTTATGACACTCTTTTAGTAAATGAGCGATATGTCTTCATAGTTGTCCTACTTATTATCCAAACCAATCCAATCGTTTTAATCAATTCCCAAATTCCCGACCTTATACTTCTTGTTTTCTCTTTCCTAATTTCCTTGTCCCTTCCTAATTCTTGATATTATCTTCACAATCTTTGTCCTGAATCTTGTCCTTAGATTTCGGGTTACTACTTAGATTTCGGGAATAACTATAAATACAGATTTTTTTCTTTCCTTTTGAAAAAAATTCTTTTTAAATTTTTGGGAAGGTACCACTGGCAATACTCGTATTACTGGCAAACTGACATATTTTGTATAATCTGGAAATTAAACATGCTCCGAAGAATTATTCTTCATCAAGATAATGCGAGCTTGAGGCCGTTTTTGATCACTCAAATGCGTTTTTGAGCATTAAAAACATCGAATTAATGCGTAGTCCGCCGTACAGTCCTGATTTGGCACCCAATGACTTCTTTTTTGTTCCCGCGCATCAAGCATAAACTTCGTAGACAACGATTTTTGACGCCAGAAGAAGCCGTCGATGATTCAAAAAACTATGTCTTGGAGATGTCTCAAGCGTAGTGGGATACATTTTATGACAAATGGTTCGAACGAATGTAAAAATGTAGTTGTTAATCATAAAGGAGAATATTTTGCAAAACAATACAGAAAAAAAAAATTAGATCCTTATATTTATTCCCGAAATATTTGTAGTAACCTCCGTATTTCTTGACCCATTTCTTGTTCTTATCCTTTGACCAACTTTGACTTGTCCTAAATTTTGATTTAGGTGTGTTTAAATCTTTGTCCTAAGCAATGTCCTTGTCTTTTCCTCAATATTTGTCTGAATTCTTGTCCTAATCTTTGGCAAATTCCTCACTCTAATCTTTGTCCATCTCTTTGTCTACTCCTCAAAAACCTCCTCTACTCTCATAAAAATAAATAAATTGGCCATTTCACCCCTTGAACGGACTTTGACCGAGCTTCTTATGATTAAATTATGTTGAGTGTGTGTTATTAAATGTTTGTACACAAATGATCGAGAACTGGACCTACCAGTTTTATGTCGACTCCGAGCGTCTAATGTGCATGTTCTCAAGAAGCTTTGCAACATGGCATTATTTTTTTTTTTTTTTTTTTTTAGCTTTGAACCAAGGATTTCAGTTGGAATACCTATTCAGTCAAGTCTGCCTTGGTTCGAAATGGGGTGATAGATTAGTGGGAAGGAAAGGGCAATCAAGTGAAACACGTGTAGAATGTTCTAAGCGTGGTGGAAAGCCAAAGAAACATGTGAATTTGAATCAGAGGCAAGTGTTATGCCTTTAGCTCGGTCAATTCAAGTTATAAGGCAATCTCATCCACAAACTTCTCTACCATCAACTACAACTTCAAGTCATAAATATTGATGAATTTTTAATTTCAGTTGATTAGAAATGAGGATAGAAAATTTAGAAAGGTTTTTTAAAGCGAAGGACCACGGCCTGGCCGGGAATCGAACCCGGGACCTCTGGGGTGGCAGTCGAGCACGCTACCAACTCGACTACCGAGGCCGCCGAGAGGTGGTCTGCAGAGAGGTGACGACCGATCTGAAAAATTAATTTCAATTTAAAATTGGTTCAATGGTTCAAACCCCAGCTGAAACAATTCAATTTCAATTTCTATTGTTTCAGCTGGGGTTCGAACCTGGGCTCGCATTAGCATCAAATGGTCTATACACTGTTTGATGTACTCGGCTACGGCCGCCTGGTCCTAAACCTTGTCCAATTCCTTGCCCTCATGCTTTTTCTTTTACTTACTCTTATCCTTCTCCAAATCCTTGTCCTAATACCTGTCCTTATTTTCCTGCACTTAGATTACTTTGAGGGGTACCCTGAGAGGCCTCATGTAATCGTAAACCTTAGTTTTATTGTCGTTCCATAAATGTACCGTAGTGTCAATAGATACAGAGTGATAATTCCATGCAACGTTTTTTCATTGTTGTTGCATTTTAACTGCATTAAGCGGTTGCCACCGTAGTGTCGTCATTCCAAAAAATTAATTTTTTGTTGTAAAATAAAATGAAATTGTTCCTTGCGCTACTACTCAGTGAAAAATAACTCCATGCAACAATATGGCATTTTCGTTGCATAAGCCGCTACCTTCGCGATCTAATGACGCCGTCATTTATATTTTCAATTTTGTCGTAAGGTCGAGTATAAATCCTTCATTGCTGTTTTATAAAATTTACCTTGCCGCATATACTTACCAAGTAATAATTCCATGCAACGACGTTGCATGATTGTTACATTTTCGATCTTGAAGCGATCTCCGCAGCCTTACGGCGTCATATATTTATACCCCACGTTTAAAAAATGTAAAAGGTACCCCTTTACGGTAATTTTGTCACTCTGTTTGTAACGCCCATAAGGAGGCGTCCGTATGTCTTCCGTAATTTACAAGCTATTATCACAAAATTCGATATTTAGGCTTGTATCTAAAAAATAAAGGACAAGTTCGAAAATTAGCTAAACCGGATGAAAACCACGCCTACCTTCCATACAAAGTGACTTTATCAAAACGGCAAAATATCTTAGAATTCCACAAAAATAAATACATGAATTTGAAATGTTTGATATGAGCTTTTCTTTTTAATACACAGTATGAGTATGAAATTCAACCAAATCGGATGAAAACCACGCCTACTTCCTATACAAAATGACTTTATCAAAAATGTAAAATCTATTTAAATTCCACAAAAATTAATATATGGACAATTTTGCATATGAACTTTGATATAGAACATGTAGTCTGTGTATGAAATTCCACCAAATCAAGTGAAAACCACGCCCATCTCCCATACAAAATGACTATCAGAAAACAAAAGCGAATATTTTCTGATAAAACTATGACGAAAATGTTTTTACAAATAAAGATTTCATTGACTGCGTAAGACTTCAAATACACTTTGATTCGGCCGTGGGGGTATTTTAACTTCGGCCCAGTCGAAGATAATTTTTTTACTAGTTTTTGTCTATTTTTATAGTGAGGGCTACCAACCAACTTCGATTGGCGTATAATATTTTTTACCGTACCTATATAAAGAGTGATTTTTTAAGTGCCTGATAACTTTTTTTTTAAAAAAAACGCATAAAATTTGCAAAATCTCATCGGTTCTTTATTTGAAACGTTAGATTGGTCCATGACATTTACTTTTTGAAGATAATTTCATTTAAATGTTGACCGCGGCTGCGTCTTAGGTGGTCCATTCGGAAAGTCCAATTTTGGGCAACTTTTTCGAGCATTTCGGCCGGAATAGCCCGAATTTCTTCGGAAATGTTGTCTTCCAAAGCTGGAATAGTTGCTGGCTTATTTCTGTAGACTTTAGACTTGACGTAGCCCCACAAAAAATAGTCTAAAGGCGTCAAATCGCATGATCTTGGTGGCCAACTTACCGGTCCATTTCTTGAGATTAATTGTTCTCCGAAGTTTTCCCTCAAAATGGCCATAGAATCGCGAGATGTGTGGCATGTAGCGCCATCTTGTTGAAACCACATGTCAACCAAGTTCAGTTCTTCCATTTTTGGCAACAAAAAGTTTGTTAGCATCGAACGATAGCGATCACCATTCACCGTAACGTTGCGTCCAACAGCATCTTTGAAAAAATACGGTCCAATGATTCCACCAGCGTACAAACCACACCAAACAGTGCATTTTTCGGGATGCATGGCCAGTTCTTGAACGGCTTCTGGTTGCTCTTCACTCCAAATGCGGCAATTTTGCTTATTTACGTAGCCATTCAACCAGAAATGAGCCTCATCGCTGAACAAAATTTGTCGATAAAAAAGCGGATTTTCTGCCAACTTTTCTAGGGCCCATTCACTGAAAATTCGACGTTGTGGCAGTTAGTAAGTCTATTCATGATGAAATGTCAAAGCATACTGAGCATCTTTCTCTTTGACACCATGTCTGAAATCCCACGTGATCTGTCAAATACTAATGCATGAAAATCATAACCTCAAAAAAATCACCCTTTACTAGCGAGTAATAATATCATGTAACGAATATGCCGTATCGTTGCTTGAGTAGCTGCATTCCATAGATGTGATTAATTTTGTTTTTTATTCTTGTCCTTGAATCAATTTACTGTCGTACCATTACTTTTATCTAACATAAGTAATGTATCTCTGTCGTACCATAATTTTCTCTAAGCATCTATATGCAGCTAGTAACAATTCCATGCAACGCCGATGTAGTTTGGATAAATTACCTTTTCAACTTTTTTGGAAACCTATGAGAAAACCTATTGGAAACCTAATCTTTGTTTCATCTGTACCTTTGACAATTTATTTAATATATTAATAAACGATACATCATTGCGAACATTAATTCTTCAAATTATAAAAAAAGTTTTTATGAAATTATCTTGTTATATGTAGAAGAAATCTAAGCGTACGTCTTTCAAAACCCGGTTTTTGCCGAAGCCTTATTTCATTATCAAAATTAGTTATTAAGGTCATACACGTTAGTACTTATGGATCTCTGCCCATGAAAGCAGATCACTTAATCGAGAAAAAAATGAAATGAAACATTTCATGATAATATTTTTCAAAAAGTAAATTCAATTTGGTAATCTTTATTAACTATGATTCTGATACTATGCTTTTTAGCAAAATGATCGCACAAATGATCAACACCATAAGATTTTATAACCAGCCGGTCTCTCTCTCTGTTCTTTATCAGGCTTCAATTTCTTTCTGTTCTTTATCATAACTTCAAGAGGAATACTCAACTCCGAAGATCACAAAACCAATGTTAAACAATATAAATTAAAAAATAAATGTATTTATGTCCGTCTGGGGACGATCTTCGTGAATCAACTTAATTTGCGTCGTAGTTTTTGCTGCAAAGTTCGTTGAGGGTCAGTTGTTGCAGGCTGCGTTCAACTCTAGGCAGTCTTATTTTGAACTTTAGGTAAACACAGAGTTAGCTGTCGATCGTAAAATAGTTATTTGTGCGATCCGCATATTATTAGCAGCTTAGAGAACTGCAGCAATAACTGGTTACGGATCATTATTATCGTTTTTGTATTTTTTTTTCAACAATTTCCATGAATTTCCAAAATGACTCCAAATCTAGCAAACGCATTGATGATCGCTGATCAATGATAAACATTGATGGATTTGAGCTATAAAAGAATATCGTTTAGCGGAGCTGACTTAACAGACCGCCGCAGTCCTCGACCGTCATTATCTGTGGCTTATCTACCACAGTTATTTGTGGGTCAAACAAGCTTTACGGCCTTTGAAATCTTTGTTAACCCAACTCTGCATAGTAATTGCCTACTTTGGGAGGAACATTTGAGTTGATTTGATGATCGTCGTCGTCGTCATCATCATCGTTGTCGTGTTGATCGTTGCTATTTCTACCAACTTTGTTCCAATTGTTATGCGAAGCTATTAAAGAAAATGGGCTACTCGTGCTGTACGAGTAGAGGAAATACAATAAGAAAGGTTTTCCTTCCATTGGGTGCTATATTTAAGGTCATCTTTGGTCTTAAAAAAAAACTACAAGAATAGAAATTTCAATCAATCAAATGCGATGTTTTACCAAAACTAATTAACTGCAAATTTATACAAGCCGAAATAAAATTAACCACAGCTTTCACCACGCCCACCACAGCGTGCATTATTGTCACACATTTAATTTTATTGTTGCAAATACAAAAAATACAAAAAAAAAAAGGCATGAAAGTCGCACAATAAATGAACCATCATAAATAAAACCACCCAAAGAGAGTTTCTGGCTTTAATTGTCAACCGTTTGGTTAAAAGTCATCAATTGTTGTTGGTTGCCGTGCACCAATTTCCGTTACAACAATGATGATGATTATGATGATGACTAATGCCGATGGCGTTGTTTGTTGATGATGAGTTGCTATTTGATAATTAATTTGTGATCATCATCTTGTCGTCATCATCATCATCATCATCATCATCATCGTCATCATCATCATCATCATAGTTGTCATGACCGTGTGTGCAGCGTGTTGGCAACACTGTCACACTGTAAATGCATTACTTTTAATTGGTTGTGCCTTGCGTTTGGCGACAATTTGAAATGATTTTCAAATTTTAGTCAAACCAAAAATAAAAAAGAAACCAAAGCAATAAAGCAACACCTTCTCACACTCGAGGCACTCACTCGCACAACCAGATGTCAGTTGGTTGGTTGTTGGTTATTGGTTGCATGCAATTTTATTGCTTTTGCCAGGTTATTGAGTTGAACTGTCGCCTTTAGACATGCAACTCTGGCACTTTGGTAGCAAGTTGGATGTATAACCAATCCACCCACATGAGTGCAATAAAAGGAACGAGTGATCTTCCACATATTCAAAAAAAAAAAAAAAACAATAGATGCTGATGATCTTTAGTAGCTGCTGGAAGCAATAGCTTTGTAAAGAAGTCCATGTGCGGGAGACTGTAAGCATCAAATTTGAAAATTTATTTGAAAAATTGATAATAAAACAGTTTAACACAATTTAGAAAATATTAAAATTGTATTCTTACGTAAAATGAGCGAGTAAAAGCCAGAAACTTCAAGTAAGAGCTTTAATCTAGCGTTAAGCTTTAAGTGTCTTTTTGTTTTTTTTTTTAACAATTGTTAAAGCCTTTCTTCAAAAATTTCAACAAACTTTAATCAACATTCTCCCAAAAAGCTTTCTCAAAAAGCTTTCCTGAATTGGTATATACAGCTTTAAAAGAATGTTTCCTTTTGTTAAAGAATTATATAATTTTTTTTATATTTTTAGAAGCTTTCAGTGTATTTAAAAGGAACTAAACTGAAAAAAATCGCGTGTATAAAATTTTTAAATTCAAAAAACATTAAAAAGCATTCAGAAACTGAAATTAAAGGCTTTTAAAAATACCTATGTAAAAAGCTCAATAAGTTCACATAATTAATATCATTTCTTGTTAAAAGTTTTTGGTGTTTAGAAAAAAGATTTTTCAGAACTTACATTTTTGTCATTAAATTTTTTTAAATGCAGTCTTGGAATAATAAAAAAGCTTCAATTCGTCACTATAACTCAAGGCTTAAAAAAAAAGAAATACAAATTAATTATATTTTATAACTTATAAAAGCTGTTTAAATATTTTTATATTTAAAACTGATGTAAAAAAGCTTCTATCAAATATTTTAGATCATAACAGTCTTAAATGTTTTTCTTTAAACTGTTATACAAATGTTCATCAAAACTATCGTAATAAGCTTTCAAATAGAATTGTAGGAAAAGTTTTCATAAAAATTTTAATTAAAAGCATGTCTGTTATTTTTTTTACATTTAAATAAAAAAAATTGGTTGTAAAAAAATTCTAATTAAAAAGCTTTTAAATATCTTAAAGCTTCATAAAAGCTTTTATGAGAAAGACGTGAAAAAATTAACGTTAACATATTTTAATTAACTTTTTAAGAAACGACTTGCAATAAAAGCTTTCCTAAAAAGCTTTATTCATTTTTAAAATCTTTCCAAAAAGCTTTATTAATTTTTTTTAATCTTTCCCAAAAAGCTTTTCAAAACATTTTTTCCTGATTTCTTGTGGATAATTCTAGAGAATTCTGTTGAATGTTTGCTTGAAAGTGTAAAGCTTTTTGCGAAGCTCTTATATAAATTTGTACCAAAAACCTTTTTAAAAGTTTTTAAACATAAAACCTTCATGAAAGCTTTGAAAACCCGCTTTAAAGTTATGTATTTATACTAATAAAGTTCTTTAAAAATTGTCTAAAAATTGCAATTGTCTAAATTTCGAGAAAAAGCTTTAAAAATTTATGTATAGAGCTTTTAAAAATCTCTATTATAAATTTACTTTGAAAATTTTTAAACTGTTCTCAAATGGTTTGTATTAAACTTTCGTGAAATAAAATAGTTTAATATTTTTTTTTATTGCATCGGATTTTTTTAAACTTTATTTCAAAAGAAAAGCTTTTGTAAGATTTTAAAAATAAAGTTTTTATAAAAATATTCAAAAGCATATTTTTCTCGTTACATAAAAAAATTATTAAAAAGAAAATAAATCTTTTTATAAGATTTTAAAATTATAAGATTTTGTAAAAAATATTCAAAGCTTTCCAAAAGATTTTTCAAAAGCTCATAAAAACCTTCAAAATGTTTTTATAAAAATTCTTGAAAAAGCTTTTTCAAAAACTTCCATATTTTTCTACATATGCAAAGCTTTAATAAAATATTTTATTTAGAAAGCCTCATAAAAACTCGTTTCTTTTAAACTTTCGGAAAAGAATTTTATAATTTTCTTTTGCATTGCTACAAGCGTACATCGACTTTTTAAAAACTTATTAAAAAGAAAAGCTTTTGTAAGATTTTAAATTAATAGCTTTCATTAAATATTCAAAAGTTTTTTTCGGAATTGTTTAGAAACTAGTTAAAAAGAAAATTTGTAAAATTTTAAAATGTAAGCCTTCTTAAAAATATTCAAAAGCTTTTATCCAAAGCTTTTTCGAAAGCTCTCAAAAATTTTTAAAAAGGTCTCATACATTCTTGATATATATAGGCTTTTATAAATTTGGCTCTATACTATTGAAAGCTTTCAACATCACCTTTATCTTCTTGTTGAAACTTATTTTTTTCGAAGAACCCTCGCAATGCAGCTGAGGCGAAAAAGGATCTCAAGATAGTAGTTCGTTCAACACTTCAGTATAAATGATGGCATAACGGTAGAAGCAAGATATACAAAACATTGACTTCCAAATTAAGCTCGAAACTGAAGATGCTTAGCGCCTACACTTTGTTGCCAGTTCTCGTAGAAGAGCACAGAAAATTGCCAACGGTAAGTTAAAAACGCCACAAAGAATTGCATAAAGCTGAGTTCATTTACAAACAAGACTGCATGAAAAAAAAGGAGAACTTTTGAAAAAGGTGTGGGTGGTCGACGTACAAGAACCAGAAACAACAATAACAATCACAAGAACAATGAGAAGTCTTAAACGTACTCGTTTGCAATCATCAGCGCAGTAAAGGTTTAACATTAATCCATCCACTCCTTAAAAACAGTAATATTCAGATATAAAAAAAAAACTCAACTATATCAAAAGCTTTTGCGAAGATGCTGCAAGAACAGATTTTGTTGAAAAAAAAAACCAACTCCACAAATAAGTAATCAATCTTTAGAATTTAAAATCCGACTGCTGTATAAGCTAGCTTTATGGGTCATAAATGGCAGTAGAAGAAAAAAGAAGAATAACCAAAACACAATGAAAAAAAAAAAAAAAAAAAAAAATAAAAATATGAAGGCATATAATGATAGAGGGCGTTGTGAAAATTTGCTGCAATAAACGCGCCTCCAGTTTTTTGGCGCGAACCAAAGCATTTATGATGTGTGTGTTTGTAAAGGAATTAAGCGATATTAAAGAAGAAGGCTAGAAATTGACTGTTGAAGAGAACAAAGAAAGTATGAAGGTTGGCTGAAATATTGATACTGGTGGAGATTTATTAGACTTTTCTAAAAGAGTTCTCAGCTATCAACATTTTAAGTGCGGCTGTCAATGAAAGAAAGTGCGGATAATAAAGTGAGACAGATGATAATATTTTTATTTTTTAAAGCTTGAGGCTATTTGTTTAATATATGAACATAGTGAAATGTTCTTAGTGAAGTGTAAGGAAAGTCTATAAAAAATGTAGTGAAATTGTTTCAGAAAAAGCCATAAATTTGTAAATGCCCAAATTAAGGTCAAGACGTACGGAAACATATGGTGGTCAAAACCAAAGCGGAATTATAAGTGATAAATAAAAAAATGAAAAAAAAAATACCTTTTTTTTTAAGACCACCGATGAGCTCATATGATAAAAAGAGCTTTAAAATATATAATATTTTCAAAAAATTACGTTCAAGTTTTAATTTTAAAAGTACTGTACAGGAAATTCTTAAGAACAGTTAAGAAAGATTTTATGTCATGTTTAAATTATAATAAAAAATATATAAAATAATTTATACAAGGTGGCGCAAAAGTAATCCTCCTATCAGAAAATGCTATAAATTTTGCGATTGGCCCCTAATGTCAGTTCTGTTTTGACATTTGTGTAGTAAACACATGCGAAATACACGTTAATAAGCAATGTTACGCTACACTACTCCAGAACGCGGAATTAATCACCACCAAGAGGAAGATGATTTTTCATCAAAAATAATCATGAGTGATAAGGCCCATTTCCATCTTAGCGGGTTCGTAAATAAGCAAAATTTACGCTTCTGGGGCACTGAAAATCCGCGTGTAACCCACGAAGAGCCATTACACCCGCTCAAAGTCACTGTATGGTGTGTTGTTTTCGCTGGAGGAGTCATCGGACCTTTTTTCTTCGAAGACGGTTACTGTGAATGGTGAGCGCTACAGAGCAATGATCAACGAGTTCTTTTTGCCGCAACTTGATGAATTGTGATTGGAAAACATGTGGTTCCAACAGGACGGTGCAACGGCACACACTGCACGTGCCACAACCGATATGCTGAAGGATGCATTTCCCGGGCGCCTAATCACCCGATTTGGCGATTTGCACTGGCCAGCAAGATAGCCTGATTTGACCGCTCCAGACTTCTTTTTGTGGGGCTTTTTGAAGTCGCGGGTTTATGTCAACAAGCCTCAGACTCTTGCAGCTCTTAAAGACAATATCCGTCAAGAATGTGAGGACCTATCGCCGGAAGTTTTGGCCGAAGTGATGGAAAATGCCATAAAAAGGGCTCAAATGACAATCAACTGTGGCGGCGGCCATTTACATGACATCATATTCTCGACTTGATGTAAAAAAAATTAAAAGACCAAATAAAAATAATCCACAAGAAGAATCAAAGTTTTTAATTTTTTTTTAAATTACAGCCAAAAAACATCGGAAGGTTATTTTTGCGCCACCTTGTATAATTTTTTGAAAAGCTTGCATAAAAACTTATAATAATTCAGGGAAAATGTTGAAGCAATTGACTCATTAAATTTTTCTGTAAAAATATCCTTTCTTTACCTACTTAAGTTGAAGGGGGCGCAAATTCGGACTCTCTTAGAACGGTAGTCGAGTTGTAGGACTCTTGACTTCAACCCCAGTGGTTTTGGGTTCGAATCCCGCCCACTGGGTTGTTTTTGTTTTCTTTAATTCAAATAGAAAAAAATTTTTTTATTCTTCAGGAGAAATATTTTAACTTGAAATCAGTAAAGCTTTTGAAAATGGCAAAAATGGGTTATTTTGAAAAAATGTTCTTACTTTAAGGATTTAAAAAGCTTTTATCAAAAAGTTGTTCAAAAGCTTTTTATAAAAACAGCGCTAAATATACTTTCATTAATATTCTTGAGAAAAGCTTACTGAAAAAGTTTACCTACATTTTGCCTATAAAGCATAGACAAAAAGCTTTAATAATGTTAATTGAAGATTAAATTTTTATTCTATCATAGCAGGCTTTTATGAATTTTCACTATATTATAACAAAATTAAAAGCTTTCATTAAAACATAGAAAATATTTAAATAAAACTGAAAAAGTTTTCACAAGAAAAGCTGTTTTTCGTAAAACTTGAAAAGCTGTCGTTTTTGTCAATTAAAATAGACAAAAAAGTTTTTTCTACCTTCAGGATAAATATTTAACTCCAACCTCAAATCAGTAAACGCTTTTGAAAATGGCAAAAATGGCTTATTCTCAAAAAATTTTCTTACTTTAAGGATTTAAAAAGCTTTTATCAAAAAGTTAAAAAGCTTTTCTAAAAACAGCGCTTAATATGCTTTCATCAATATTCTTGAGAAAAGCTTTTTGGAAAAGTTTACCTACATTCGCTTGTAAAGCATAGAGAAAAAGCTTTGGAAAAGGTAATCTTCAATTCTTTTCTTAATTTATCATAGCATAGCAATTCATTTTATGAATTTGTATTATATTATTATAAAATGAAAAGCTTTCATAAAAACTTAAATATTTTTATAAAACTGGAAAAGTTTTCACAAGAACTTAAAAATCTTTAATTTCGTAAACAAAAGCTTTCGTAAAACTTGAAAAGCTGTCGTAAAATTTCAAAAAACTTTCAAAAAATAAAAAAGCTTTCGCAAAAACTTTTGATATAGGTGACTTTTGCAAAAAAAAAGACTCACAGCAAGCTTTCATCAAAATTTAAAAAAAAGCATTCATATCATTTTCATAAGATCTTTAGAAGCTTTTATTTACACTTAAAAGAAAAGGTTAGTTGCAATACTTTTGCAAAGATAAAAAATATCAACCTTTTTTGTCTTGTTATGTTTAGAATAAAAGCTTTCCCTTAAGTTAAATCTTTTTGAGATGGTTATTGCATTTTTAAGAGCTTAAAAGCTTTAGCACAAATAGCTAAAAGCAGTCTCTAATTCATTGGTGGACATTCTTACTCAGCCGAAATCTTGGCGTTTATGTGTACTTGTGCAATCGAAAGCTTTCCAATGTTAAAAAAGTGTGTAAAAAGCTCTAACAGCGTGCATGTGAAGCTCTAGCAGCGTACGTGTGACAGCAGGGAAAGCTCTTTGCCCACGAGCGACAGAATGCCTGACATTGCTCTAATTTTAAAATGTTCCGAGAACGTTAATATGATAAAATTTGCTAAATTTCAGAACTGAAGCTTTCATTTGAAATTTGCAAACAAAATTTTATAATATTTTTACATTGAAAAAAAAAAAACCATTAGCTCAAAATTGAGCACAATGTGTTAAAAATTGTTTTTATTTTTTCGTAAGTTTTTTAAAAGTTTTTAACATACTTTGACTCTTTGAATTCGTTGCTCTTTGACGAAATTTGTGGCAAGCTATTTTTTAAACACAAAATTTATCAATTTTTTTTCAAAATTTTTTTTTCAGTGTACAAAAAGCTTTCATTGAAACGTTAGAAGCATTCATAATGTGTTTCGATAAAAGCTTTAAAATATTTAAAATCAAAGGCACCATAACAAATTTAAAAAGCTTATATAAGAACTTTGAAACGTTTTCATATAGCTTTTAAAAACAAAAAATCATCAAATTTTTTATCAAAAAAGCTTTTATTTATTAAAAAAGTTATGTTAACCTTGAACTGTAGCAAAATGAAATCTCTTCAAATTTTTAAATAATTTTCCATAAGCTTCAAAACATTTTTGGTTATGTTTTCTTTGAGTGTTATATCCGGGCTAATGACATATCCAAAAAGCTTTCAATATAAATTTTCACATGAATTAAATGAAATTCTTCAAGAGAAGACATGCGACAAAACTAAAAAGTGGAGCAGCAAACAAAGATCAACATTTATTGACTTAATATATGGAAAAGACTTGCAAGCATTAACGTAGCTGTTTACCTTGCTGGATTAAAGAAGAGGAAGAGAGAGAAAAAAAAACGACACGCATTGAAGTTGCTACATTTCCCAAGGAAACGCAAGAAATTCTTTAGTTTTCCAAAGAAAAAATGTCGAGATCTATCATTGACATTGACGTGTGGTGATGGTTTGGATGATGATGATCATAAAGACCATGGAGAGATGGATGAAAAGATCATCAAGATGTTTTTGCTGTTAATGATGTTGGAGATTATGATGATTTTGTTTATGATGTTGTGGATAGTGATAATGATGTTTGTGGTGCTTAGAGGTGTAGAGCCTAGAAGAATAAGTTGCATTGTGGAGGTTGATACCAACAACAAGATTATCAGTACTTTTTTTTTCTTTTTTGTCAACACAGAGAGATTCCCTTATTTAGAAATAAAAAAAAAACGAGAAAATCAAAGAAAAGCAAATAAATATAACTAAGAAAATTAGCTGCAATAACTAGTTTTTCTGTATCAGCGCTCTTGGATAAGCCACACAATAACAGAGAGAATAACAACAACAACAACAATGTCAACCACAAACCCAAAACAAACAACACAGAATGGTCATATTGAATGCCTTGTTAGAACCTCGCTTTCCTTCAAAGTACGACGAGACACAGGCAAGCAACAACAAGCCGGGAACAGCAACAAGTTTATTGATCTTTTGTTGGATGCCAACTTCGAGTACACTGCATAGAGGATACGACGACGACAAATTGGCTTCATAGATTTCGAAAAGATTAGGGTCGATTTTTTTTTTTAAATGATTCTGAAAATACTTTGGGTTTCATTATTCATAGAAATAGAATTTCTTGTCAGCTTTTGTATAATTAAAAAATATAATTAACACAACGCTTCGAAAAGCACAAAAAAAAAAGCTTTTTAAAGTATGAAACGACGCCCACATTTCTCTTCATTTTTTTCTTAGAACGGTGAAAGTTGAAATGTGTCGTCGTTCATTGAACCAAAGTTTTTTTCCATCAATTTTCATTAAGCACTCTGTCAAATGTTTAAAGAGCAAAACGAAGACGAAAACGATGACAACGTGTTCATCATTAGCCACGATTGACATCTTAAACTAGGTGCTGTCATGAATACTTAATGGTAAGTAACAATCAAAGCAACAGCAACAAATTGACGCCAGGGAAATTCCACTCTTTGTATTTCTATAAAACCGAAGAAACGCACGCATGCGCAATGCAAGAAAAATCTATGCTTTGACAGTTGAGCTATAAGCTTGACACATTATAAAGAAAATAAAAAATTGCGCTAGAAATGTGTGCACATGCGCACCATTTTGTCCTTTTATGTGTGGCCAGCTACTCAACAAAAGAACAATGTCTGATAATTTTTTTTTAAATATTTTAAAGAAAATTGTCGGATTCGGTTGAAAGAAGTTTCTTACTCAATTGAGTTAAGTTACCTTTTAAGCCTTAATGATTGCAAGTTAAGGACTGTCAAGGTCAACGTTCTATCGCTAATGTTTTCATGTTGTTTAAGTTAACAACTAAAAACAATAAAAAAAAATTCCATAAACTTTTTAAGGACTAGCGGTTGGTATCAAAAGAAATGTTGACTTACCTAAAATAGTTGTTGGAAAAGAAAAGGGCTTTGGTAAGTTACAACATAAAGTGGCAACTGGCGCCGCTGAAAACAATCCCGCCAATAGAGATGGCATCCCGAAAACCCCATTTGCGGACGACAGCGTTGAAATTCCGCTGCCCGATCATAATAAAGTCTTGAAAGTTATAGCTCGCTTGGCTTAAAAACAACAAAAGAGTCGATGATCTCCCTACTGATCTCATCCAGAATGAAGTCAAAAGTGTATTTATATGCAGTCTTGAGCTTCTATACAAAATATGGTCGGAAGAATGTATTCCAAACAATTGCAACCCCAAAATGTGCTCAACCCAATCTAAAAGAATAGCGATTCTACCATTTGCTCCAACAACCGTAGGATAAGAAGCTTTCTAAGTGAAAGACTAATGAACCCCATCGTAAACTAGCTGATTTGAGCTTAGCAGAGTGGCTTCAAACCTAGCAAATTTACTATCGACCAGTAGTTTATGCTACGACAGATCTTAGAGAAGACCCTAGATATACAAATCAAAACACACCATCTTATTGTCGATTACGAAGCCGACATCGACAGTCAAATAAGGAATTACCATCATGTCTCAAATTGGTTTTCCTGCAAAGCTCTGCTGTCTTTGCAGAATGACAAAATCGGGAAGGCCCTCTAGGTTCCACTGGCTAGATGGCGCAACAAATATTTTTGTAACCGTTCTCGTACATGACCAAGTACGATTGGCTCTGGTACGTGAGCATGGAGTGTTTTAAAAGTTACATGAGCGTGTACCAAAATGAGCTACAGTTGTGTTCATAAAAATAGCAGCGTTTTGTTTTATATTATGAAAGTGTCAAGTTAACATATTAAAATACTTACGTAAGCAATTATTTATTTAGAAATCATATTAATTATAAATCATTATTCATTTAATCCATTTCATTCTGTGGTTTAGAAAAATGGGCCGATCTAAACACTGTTCTGAAGAAAAACGAAATAATACTAAAAAGTTGCAAAAGGAAGAGAAAACCTCCCGGGAAATTGGAAAAACCGTCGGTTGCTCTTTCAAAATGATTCAAATGTCCTAAAATGACAAATAAACGCGAAACATGTGGGGCAAAATGTGCAAAGAGCATCCACACAGATCGAAAAACAGTGCAAATGGTATAGCAAGATCCGCAAATCAGTTCTAAAGCAACAAAAGAGGATCTCAAGCTGTCTATTAGTTCAGTGACAATAAGAAGGAGTTTACTGAAAGCTTAGCTGGCCGCATGAAGCCCCCCAAAAAAACTTCCATTACTATCAAAAAACACGTTATTAAAAGACTAACTTTCGCTAAAGCACACCTGGAGTGGCCTATCCAGGTATCTCCAAATATTATCTCCAACGATGAAAGTAAAATAGTTCTTTATGGATCCAAAGCTCGTCGGCAATACGTGAAAATAGCAGTTAATACTGCTTATGATCCAAAATACACCGTTTAATCAGTAAAACATGGTTGCGTTAAGCTTATGGTTTCGGCATGTTTCTCCTGTCATGGCGTTGGGCCCATATATCCCATAACCAGAATTATGGATCAGTTTCTTTATATCCAGATACTTGAAAAAAACTATTTTTTCGTTTGCTGAGGACAATATGCCACTGAAATGGGTATATCAGAAGGATAATGACCCGAATCCTACAAGTAAGCGGGCCCAAAAATAGTTAAGGGAGAAAAAATGTCGACTTGTTGATGTCGAAAAATGTTGATTGATAAGCCCAGCTATTTTTTGTAAACAATTTCCATTTTGATTTTTTTTTAACAAAATGTATTTCTAATAAAAATATAGAAGTTTTTTGTTTGTTGTAGTATAAGCACTAGAAGCCACTTGATTTGGATTAAAATTTTTTAGTAATAACATAAATAATACAAAAATAGCTTACAACTTCTTATTAAAACATTACTGTATGTACAGTAAGCCGTATCGAAAAAAAAAATCTTAATTGTTATCGCCTTATATCAACTGTTATGTCGAGAAAATTACGGGAGTGCAACATTTTTTTGTGGGCGTGGCAAAAACAGCTGAATCGGTTTTTTTGTCTGATTTTAAAGTTTTATACATCGTTCAAAAGGTTATGGAAGGAACTATGTTTATAATTAAAAATCTATGAACTGCAGCGTCATCGTCATCTAATACTCAAAATCACTTTCTAAAACAGTAGGTCTCTGAAGATCCCTACAAACATGTTTTGGATAAGATGGGGTATGTTGCATTCTGTATAAAAATATCAAAGATATGATGGAAAAATGAAAAATTACTCAACGTTTTGCAAGAAAAACTTAAAAATTTATTTTTATACCCCTACGTTTAAAAAACGTAAACGGGGTATATTAATTTTGTCACTCCGTTTGTAACGCCCATAAGGAAGCGTGGTAGGTATAAAAAAGTATATATATTCTTGATCAGCATCACCACCCGAGTCGATTTAGCCATGTCCGTCTGTCCGTCTGTCCATCTGTCTGTCTGTGATCACGATTACAGCCGTAATGTTCAAGCTATCATCACGAAATTCGATATTTGAGCTTGTATCTAAAAAATAAAGGTCAAGTTTGAAAATGAGTCAAATCGGATGAAAACCACGCCTACCTCCTATACAAAATGACTTTATTAAAACGGTAAAATCTCTTAGAATTCCACAAAAATTAATATATAGAATTTTGCACATGAGCTTTGCTATTTAATATACACTCTGAATATGAAATTCAACCAAATCGGATGAAAACCACGCCTACCTCCCATGCAAAGTGACTTTATCAAAAATGGAAAAATCTCTTTAAATTCCACAAAATACATGGAATTGCAATTTTGCATATGAACTTTGATATGTAACATGTACACTGCGTATGAAATTCAACCAAATCGAGTGAAAACCACACCCACCTCCCATACAAAGTGACTTTATCAAAAAACAAAACAGAATATTTTCTGTTTAAACTTTGACGAAAATGTTTTTACAAATAAAAATTTTGTTGACTGCTTAAGACTTTGATTATATTTCAATTCGGACGTAGGGGTATTTTAACTTCGACCCAGTCGAAGATCATTTCTTACTAGTTTTTTTATTATTCTATGGGAAAAAACGAAAAATTTATTTAGTAAAAGTTTAATGATTTTTTACGAACTTTTAATATCTGAAATTAAAATGGTACCTTAAGATGGTAAAAGCTGAGGTCCTGTGAGTAAGCACTACTAGGGGTCATTTGAGGTCAATGACCTCAAAAGAAGAAAATGAGGTCTCTCTTAGAGACTAAAATATCAACTTATCATTCTTAAATATCGGATCGTAAATTCCGAAGCTAGACAGAAAAATGTTAATGGACAACCCCTACTGTTTTGGTCAAACAATTTTTTTTTTTATAAATTTTTTGCAAATTTGATTCGAATAAGAACGCTTTTTGTGCATATTTTATAAAAATAATACGAAATGACAAAAAATTGAAAAAATTTTCCCTACGTTTTGCAAAAATTTAAAATTTTGTTTTTTAATATTTCCAGTGCAAATAGCGAAAAATTTCTTTGCTACAAGTTTAATAATTTCTTACGGTCTTTCCATTTCTGAAATAAAAATGGTACCTTAAGGGGAGGTAGTTTCTAGTAGAAACGTTACTCAATTGCAGGATTTTTTTCTGAGCGAACGTAAATCTTTTTTGAAAAAAACTTTTGTGAAATTTATCAATGTATGTTTCAAAAACATTATTAAATTTTTTCGATGAAAAATAATTCAAAATGGCGGTTGAAGATTTCGCTGATCAAAGCCCTTTGAACGTTAAAAGGCCGAACGTTTTGGTTTAACGTTAAAAAATAATGATAATAAATTTTTTTTGGAAAAAACCTGAAGGCCCCCTAAATTGAATAAGCTTTAATGTGAGCTGTCAAACATCGAAATCGGTCAAGTTGTTAAAGCGGAATCGAGTACAGCGCGAAAAAAAGGTGTTTAGAGAAATGCTCCTGTTTTTCGGGCGACGTACTCTCCCGTCTAATACGCTATGACTCGTAAAATAAATTAGATAGGGAAATATCCTTTTGACTACATATTTTCAAGATCCTAAGAATCTTGAAAGAAGAAAAGCAAAAACTAAAAACATAAAATTTTCTGTCGATTTCTACTAGAACCTCCCCTTAACCCATTAAGTCCGGGAAGAGCACTTTTTAATACACGTTTGAGACGAATTTTCTGCCATAAAAAATTGGAATAAAAAATTCCAAACATACCTATTCTACTACTAGTAGTAGTTTTATTATTAAACGAATGAAATTACAATTTGTATTATATATTATAATATACATTAAAATAATTAAAAAATATAAATAATATTCCATTTTCCATTTTTAATTAGAATATTGAATTATGTTGAAGAGAAATTAAAAGTAGAAAGAGCATTATAAGTTAACCAAGTTAAAGCGTTATAAAAATAAGTGATTCTATTTGAGTATGATTGTACTATTTTTGGGGTCGCTCTTTCGATTAGTGTAGTCAGATTCGCATAATAATGACTTTAAAAACCAATATGGCACATTTTAACTAAAAATATTACGAAATTTTTTGCAATATTTTTTTTGGGAATCCTTTTCGCATCAATAACTTTACTGAATCGGTTCCAAACCAAAACCCAAAGTGCACAAAATATCTAAAGTATAACAAGGAACATTTTTTTTGCTTTGCATTTTTTGTTTGCAACCTAACCTCTTCAATATATCAATGTGTAAAAACTTAACGTTATTCGATAAATTATGAATATTATTAATAAGATTCACATCTCTAATGATATAATTATCCCAAAAATATATAAACAAAGGATTTTTGAGATCGCTGATTACGAATTTGAGGTTAGATTTTCAAAATTTAAGATGGCTGATTCAATATGGCCGACCAAATTTCATAAAATGCTTTAAAATTACAAGAAAATGTGTATAAGGGGGTTTCTGAGGCCGTTGATCACGAATTCGAAGTTAGATTTTCGAAATTTAAGATGGTGGATCTATAACCGATAAAATTTCATGAAATGACTAATGCGATAATGTTTATTATACGGAGTGGTTACGATAAAAAATTGGTTATTTCCGTCCGTAAGCTGTTTTATAAACTCCTTATACACATTTTCTTGTAATTTTAAAGGATTTTATGAAATTTGGTCGGCCATATTGAATCAGCCATCTTAAATTTTGAAAATCAAAACTCAAATTCGTAATCAGCGATCTCGAAAACTCCTTGTTTATTTATTTTTGGGACAATTATATCATTAGAGGAGTGAATTTTATTAATAATATTCATAATTTATCAATTAACGTTAATTTTTTACACATTGATATATTGAAGAGGTTACGTTGATTCAAAGCAAAAAAAAAATATTCCTTGTTTTACTTTAGATATTTTGTGCACTTTTGGTTTTGGTTTGGCACCGATTCAGTAACTTTATTGGTGCGAAAAAGATTCACAAAAAAAAAAAAAAACTCAAAAAAATTTTGCTTTTTTTTTAGTTAAAATGCCCCATATTGGTTTCTAAAGTCATTATTATGTGAATCTGACTGCACCAATCGGAAGAGTGACACCAAAAATAGTAGAATAGGTATGTTTGGAATTTTTTATTCCAATTTTTTATGGCAGAAAATACATCTCAAACAGCATATTAAAATTGTGCTCTTCCCGGACTTAATGGGTTAAGATGATAGACACTGAGGTGGGTCAGTACTTAAAGAGGTCAACTGAGTTCAATGAGTCCTAGAAACAAAAAGTAAGTCTTTGAGACAAAAACATAGACTGAAAATCAATATATCAAAAATATCCTACGTACTTCTATAGCATATCTATCTATCTATCTATCTATTTATCTATCTATATATCTTATATATAAAAATAAGTTGCATTGTGTATGAAATTGATGTTCTCGGTAATGCATGAACCGATTTTGTTTCTGGAAATTTCCCATAAAAGGTGACGTCAATACGAAGGTTTTTTGTATAAATGGTCTTTGTATGTGTATTGGTTCATGAATTATAGGCATTTTAGTGAACTTTTTCAAAATCCCAGCAGAAAAAAGAAGTACTTCCGAACAAGTTCTGGAACTATTTTTTTGCAACCGCAAGTTGTTCCAATTACGATTCTGACCAATACTATTTTTACAGGCGATGTCTACAGAAAAAAGTAGTTCTACTCTCACTTCTATCGGAACAAAACTGGAACAACTTCTCATCCAGCTGAAAAAGAAACGAAACAAGAAGTACTTTCGTTCTCACTGCTATTGAAGCCAACCCATAACCACTTCTAATTTTGGTGGAAAAGAAGTTCAACAAGAAGTAGTTCCGTTTTCGCGTTTTTCGAAGCCAACCTTAAAGTACTTCTTTATTATCTTCCATTGGATTTAAATGGCAAGTAGTTCTTCTCTCGCTTCTCTCGGAGTCAATAAAAAAGCTACTTTTCTAATGAAAAGAAGAGTTGAATATTTTTATCATTTTTTTTTATAAATCTCACCTAAAATCTCTAAAAATTTTTTGAAATAAAACATTTTGAATGAAACGTTATAAACGAAATTTTTTAATGCATTAAAAGAAACTTAAATAAATATACAAAACGAAACTTAAAATAGTAAAATGAAGGTTATTTAATTGCTTTTTTAATACATATATTTTTAAAATGTTTGTTCTTCGCTGCTTTGAATGTTTTTTGCATAGCTTTTGTGAAGTCATCTTCATTGTCAATGTGGTCTGAAACAGCTCCTTAAAATAAGAGATTATTATAATTTTTTCAACTTTCAATAAAAAATACTTACTGAACAAAATTTCCCAAATATTGTTGAATTCTTTGAAGGACTTCTTCTTATGAATTCCATGAACATTAAAGTCCACTAAAATGGTTTCTGCAAACAGCCTTGTAAAATTTTTTTGAAGTCCATTTGGTCCCAAAATCTTTTTGATGCAGTTCACCTGTATTATTTGTAAACATAATAAGTATACACTTCTTCAAATTATTTTTTCTGTATTTTACCAGAGAGTTTGATTGTGTGAGATCAATTGATTTGTCAAAGTTTTCAAGATCTTCTATATTTTTTATGGGAAACCATAAACTAATATCAGTTGGGTCTACTTGTCATTTTCTGTTGGCCATTGCTGTGAAGTATCTAAATACAATCATGTAAAATTGGTATAAGCACTAGTTTGTTATTATATGGCAAGCTAATAACTTTGCAATTTATCTCGTTAACGTCGAAAGTTTCTTCTTTGTTTGTTGGGAAATTGTTTACTAAACTGATCCCTAAAGTTCTTGATGGAGTTGGATAGTCGAAAAAGCTTTCAACTTCGTCATATTTTTTGCCTATAATTGTTCCATCTTCAGCAAAATTAGAAATTTGTATAGGAATGTATGGGTTTATAACACACATGTTGTCAGGAAGTTTTTTACTAAAGACTGTTGAGTCCCTTTGTAAATTAATTATTTCACCCTTGGTACTTCTTTTATAAAATATACCATTTTGACTCGTTTTATTCATAATACTTGCTTCTATAAGCTTGTTGTATATTTGCTGAGGTATATTCTGTGGTTTCTTTACTTTACGCTTCAATGTTTGCATGTAGTTTTCGAAGTTGTATGCAGAGAAACCATTTAAAAAACCGTGTTTTTTAACGCAATTTGTCAAATGTAACAAATTATGCACATTATTATTTTTGTAACTTCGTGGGCATAACAACATTCTATAAGCGCAATGTAATAATAAGAAATGATAATATACTTCTTCGTTTACAACATTCTTTAATACCACTATTCCTGTATATAACATAAACTGACGAAATTCCGATGCTTTCCATCTTTTAATTTCCTCGAAACTTCTTGGTTTTCTTGCAAAATCTCGTGTTATGAAAGGAATAAGTGATGTTAATTTTGGAGATAACTGGAATCGTAATTGCGCGTTAATTAAAGTTATCATTTTGTTATTCCAAAGGCTTAACAACATTTTTTTGGTAACACCTAAATCTATAAGGTGCATACAGTCAAGTGGAAACTGAGATATCATACCAATTTTCAACTCTTCAAGTTTTGTTTTTTTTTACCTTGAAAGCTGGCAAGTGAAATGTTGCATCTATTCTATTTTGAAAATCTTCATCAGTTCTAAGTCTTGCTGCTGTAGTGCTGTAAACTGTCACATGATTTATTCTTTTTCCAGTCTGCATACATTTGCTGCATCCATGAAAAGCAGAATGTCCTACTGTACCACATACAAAAGCTCTGGCTGGTGTATCACAAATAATAGCCCTGATTTCTACAGATAAACTTTTGTCACCACATTGAAAGCCATTTTCTTGAAATTCTGTTATTTCCTCAACTAAGTCTTGTAAATATGAGTCTATAGATTCAGGTTTTTTCTTTCCAACATAACAACCAATTAGGAATGTGTTAATATTAGTCATATTTGCTATTTTTTCTAAAATAGGCCAGAGACCACAATTTGAGCTTTTGTACAATGGAAGTCCATCTATTCCTAAGTCTAAGATAATTTTATCATTACCTTTTATAAAATCCTCAATTTTCTTAAATTGTACTTTTAAACCGATATGGAAATATTCACCAGGGTGTACGGTTCTTATTGTCACTCTCTTTTGATTCCCCAACAAACTGTTATAGCTCAGAGGAGCATTAAACTCTTTTTCTTTTAAAATTTTTAGGAGGTCAGATACTGACTCTTTTGTTGGTTCATGTTTTAGCACCCAGTTTTTTAATTGATCTTTAAAATTTTCCTTATTATATTGTCATCCATGGGCATATTTTCATCAGAAAATTCATGTTGAATATTAACTAAATCAGTACATTCCTGATCAATTTTTTCTTGATGGACACTTTCCTGATCAACATTTTCGTCATCAATTAATGTCTGGATCTCATTTTTATTATTTTCTTTCATATTTTTTAGTTTTCGCAAAAATTGCCTTTGACTTATCATAATTTAAGCTTTAAACAAATGACGGCACTTAATAACGAATTTAGATTCTTATACAAATTATATATAATTTTTTATTTAATTAAATTATTCACAAATTTGGATCCTGCTCCAGATACTTGAGAATAAAACACAATTAAAAAAACTTTTCCCGACGAACACTTTCAACTGAAAAGAAGCACGAAAAATATGAAATAGAAATAAATGTACTTGGCACGTTTTTCGACGCTAACTTTTCCTTGAATTTGTAAAACGTTAAATTCGAAAATCGGTTTTAAAATTGCTCAACGGAAAACAAGAATTATATTGAACTCAGAAAGAAGCAAGAAGAGAACTTATTCCAAATCAACTTCGGGAGAAGCGTGGTGAGAACGTATTCCAAATTAACTTCAATAGAAGCGAGAATGGAACCTATTCAACATTTAACTTCGTAGAAGTAGTTCCGTTTTTTTTTTAAGCAAGCTGTTATGGAATATGTTCTAAGAGCAACTACTTCCATATTTTCTGGTGGGATACTGGTGTAAAAAAATACAGATGCGCACATATGGTGTGTATGGGGAAATATTTGCAAGGGAAATTGGAAATAAATGGAATATTGGAATAATTTGGCAAGTCTCACTTTAATTTGCATTTGCGCGAAAAATATAGGCATAGTAAAAATTTTCAATACCCCTTTTTTCCATTCCCCCTTTACCGCCTACAAATCAATAAAAATGCTATATTTAAGACTTTTTTGGTCGTATTAGACTAAAATTTGGTAAATAAGTTCGTATGGTCTAACTATATACATATACGCCCACTTTTGAGAAATCATTATTATTCCTGAGTTGTACATGTTTTGATAGTGGAACTTGATATGTAGACGTTATGGGCCCAAGAAGTAGTTATTATATATTAGAGCGAACATTAGACAAGGGGGAATTTGGCCACACAGGCCAAGTTTATGATATCGAATTGCTTTGGAACTAAATGTCGTATGTAACTATGCAATAGACTCCTAAACTACTCATCCGATTAGCATGAAAATTTGTGTACAGAAGTTTTTTGGTACGGTGCGTGTTTGCGAGCTATCAATTTTTATCCACCTTGAACACCAGAGGGCGCTGTAGTAGAAATTTTTTACAAAACTGCCTAAAACTTCCAAACCGCTCATGCGATTAGAATTAAAATTGGTATATAGTAGTTCTCAGGTACGATTAGTTTTTTGACAGTATCTTCTTTGAACCACCTTGGACACAGTTGGTGCTATAGTACAAATTTTTTACAAAATCGCATATTTTTAGTTGTTACATATGCAAATATTTACAAAATAAAATATATTTCTTAAATTTAGTAAAACTAATAAAATTCCGGTTTTTTGACATCAAAAACATGAACATGTCTTGAAAACTATGAAAAATTTTACTACACTATATATTTAATGCAACATCGTGCTCAAAGATGAGAAAAACACACTCAGAAATTTAATTTTGTGTCGTGACTTTAAATTCAAATATCTCCGCTGCTTTTTTATAAACTTTGTTAAATGTTTTTTTGTCTTAAAGCTTCATCAAAGTACTATAAAAACCTTATTGCAAAAATACCGTTAGTTGAGTATATATATTTTAAATATTTTTTTCAAAAAAGGTCTAAAATTTTGGAGTTTTCCTCAAAAAAAGGCACAAAATTTGTTTTTGTTGTAAAAAATAATTTAAATTCAAATTCGCAAATTTTTAACTCTATTTAAAAGTAATAACATTTATAAGCAAAAGTTATTTCAATTTTACGCGAAAATTAAAAACCATTTTTGTGATTAAAAAATCAACGCCTACCCCTTGATTTTTTCGAACAAAATATTTTTTCCAATACTGTGTTTTTATATTTTTAAAAAATAAACAAGCTAAAAAATTAATTTTTTAGAAAAAATTATCTTAGTATCTCTTACCAATCAAAAGTTATAGCCAATAATCTTTATCCAAAATATATATACAAAAAGCAAAACGTTGTCTGTGTGATGGCTGGAAACTTCAAAATTACTGAGACGATAGAGCTGAAATTTTGGCAGTACATTTTTTTCAAGTACGAGATGGCTTAAATTTCTGTCACACCCCCTTTTAGCGCCCACAAATCAATAAAAATGCTTTATTTCCTACGGTTTTCGTCGATTTGGCTACATTTTGATAATTTAGTTTGTATGCTCACTGTCGGCTTAAACTGGGTAATGTCCATCTACTGGGAAACTGTGATGAGCATTATATAAGGGGTTGTGGCTCCACCCATACAATTAAAATTTGTATTATCGAATAGCTTTGAAAGTAAAAGTAGCAGCACTTACATACAAACTCAAAATGGAGTTACTATTTGGTGATCTCCTGCTACTGGGAAACTGTAACGGGCAGTGGAAAACGATAGTGGTGTCGAACTATGAGTCTAAGAAAAGTTTTGAATACACCTTTTATATTCCCATATAGTTGCAGGGTGCAGCAACGCGCGCCGGGAAAAGGCTAGTCTTATATAAAATCGAAAAAAAAATTAGCTTTTTATAATTCAGAGTGAGCTTATTTTTGCGGCGTCTATGGAGGCCTAACCCCTTAATTTGCTTTTGATCTTTATTGAAAAGTGACATTTTTCAAATTGATCCAATTCCACCAAACTCCGGACAACACTTTCTCACCAAAAATCATCAATTTTTTTTTCTGTTCAAAATTATTTGAATTTAATTGATTGAAGCGTTTTCGCCTGATCATTAGCGTCAGAGTTTTTCTGATATGTAGCACTCACACCTCTTGACATCTGCTTATTAAACAGCTATTAATTACGTTTTAAAAAGATAGTGTTTGTTTTTTTTTTATAGAAATTTCTCAACATTACCCTGAAGTGGTGAGTATATCCAAGACCTAGCTCAAGCTTAAGTAGTTATCTTTTCTGACATAAATTGACCACTCCACTTCTGGGCTAAAATAATAACAACAACAGCAACGTCAATTGCGTAAACTAACCGTTTTATAACTCGAAGTTTTCATTCAACTGTCATATGTATGTGGATTATTGTAATTTTTTTTTTTTAATGCGTTTTTAAACCGATGCACGCTGTTGCACTTGTGCAACATGTCAGCAGCATGTAGGCCATGAATTTGGCAGAAAGCGGCAACATGCTAGTTTCCATTGGTGGGGAAATATTTATTGTTTTCGCTTTTTATTTTTTTGTTTTCTCCTACTGTTTACTTGGCACTTATTTTCGTTTTCATTTTCATTTTCACTTTCTAATCAATAAATTTGTCGAAATGCATCGTGATAACAATGGTTAAAATAAAAAAAGCTAGTCATGAATATTATTATTACACAATCTCTGCAGCGAGGAGTGAGCGCAAGTGTGTCAGTTGGTATAGCTAGAGTGAATGCTGTAAAGGTGCTATACAGAAAAAAATAAACTTATTTTTTTTCCCATTTGCCTTTGTTTGCGGCGAACATTTAACAATTGAACATTAAAATTTTCTTCGAAAAATAGCACAAGAAAAAATAACTCATTATGGTAGATTTTTCTCTAAAGAAATTTTAAGCTGTTATTAATGGTTGTTTGTTGAAATAAAGTTTGGGCGTTGAGGAGAATTAGATATTTTCATGTTCATTTTTCTGTATAATTAAAATGTATTTTTTATTTCATTTTTTTTTTTTCAATAATTTTTTGGTTCATTAAAAATGGTCTTAAAGCTTTTTGAAACGTCATTTATGGCTGTTCATCCCATAAAGTCTGTTCGAGAATGATGAAAGTGAAATTGAACACTTTCGGTTTTTGTTTTATTATTATTACTAAGATTGGGGGCTGAATCATCAAAAGTTTTATGGAAAAGTAGAGGAGAAAACGCGCACGAAAAACCTTTGCTGAAGTTAAAACTTTTCTCTTTTTGAAGAAATAACATTTGGTTGTTTTTGTGCAATTTTATGTTAATAATTTCAAGTCAAATGCAATCACAGCCTTGTTGCAACCTGCCACCAGCAGCTCCTCTAAAGGAGCAAAGCTACTCGTAATTTAGCTCATTAGACATTCTTAACACGTGTTTTCACGCTTTTATGCCGCCTTTGGTTTGGGCCACAAGGCAAGTTATCTAACCGCAACTTTAAACTTAACATTGGAGATATTCACAACATCAGCTCACAAATGTTTATTGCCCAAAATGGTGCCAATTTAGTTGGGGGCGTCATGTTTTGGTGTTTTTTTTTTCTTCAGCGTTTTGTAGCTTTTGAGTTTTTGCCAACTTCCATTTCTGGTCATTTGCAACAAGTTGCTATGCAACTGCTTTCAGCAGCAGCAGCGACAACATCAACTGAATTACTTAGTGGAAACATAGTTTCATTGAATCGTTTAAGATACATATATACAGGGTGGGTCATCTAGTAGTTTCTTTTTAAATCATATGTTATTTTGACACTGACAGCTGTTTCTCGCTGGAAACCTTGATATAAAGTCAGTATCATACCACCGCGAAAAGAAATGAGTCGCTTTAAGCTTGAGCAACAATTGGGAAATATTGAGAACTTATTTCCAAAGAGAGCGTTGTCTAGCCCAAACAGTGCGTTATTTGAAAAGGACGCAAAATCATATTTTCTGACGAGGCGCATTTTCTTCTCGGCGGCTTCGTTAACAAACAAAATTGCCGCATCTGTGGCTCGGAAAACCCGCACGTTATTGTCGAGAAGCCGATGCATCCACAGAGACTGACAGTTTGGTGCGAATTGTGGAGTGGTGGCATAATTGGACCATTTTTCTTCGAAAATGACGCTGGGTACAAGGTTTCGGTCAACAGTGGGCGTTTCAGAGCCGCATCTGGGGCTCGGAAAACCCGCACGTTATTGTCAAGAAGCTGATGCATCCCCAGAGAATGACAGTTTGGTGCGAATTGTGGAGTGGTGGCATAATTGGACCATTTTTCTTCGAAAATGACGCTGGGTACAAGGTTTCGGTCAACGGTGGGCGTTACAGAGCTGCATCTGGAGCTCGGAAAACCCGCACGTTATTGTCGAGAAGCCGATACATCCACAGATAGTGACAGTTTGGTGCGGATTGTGTAGTGGTGGCATCATAGTACCATTTTTCTTCGAAAATGAGACTGGGAACAACGTTTCGGAACCTCTGGTTTATGTAGAATGGCGCGCAATGCCACACAGCCCATGCCACAATCGATCTTTTGCGCAACAAATTCCTAAATCGTGTGATCAGCCGTCGATGTCAATTGGCCGTCTCGGAGCTGCGATTCGACCCCTTTGGATTTTGTTTTTTTTTTTTTTGTGGGAACCGTGAAGGACCGATGTTATGCCAAAAATACGGAAACGATTCAAGCCCGATTCAAGCCAATATCATCCAAGCAATCCGTGCGCTTCAGCCCGAAACCATCAACAGCTGCTGCGAAGCCAGCGACGTTGTGTTCGATAATAAATGGGAATATTTTTTCTTACTAATAAAGCCATAATAAAGGGTGGTTAAATTTTAAGGGCCGATGTCATTTTGAATAAAACACAAATTATTTAAAAAATTATTGTCATTTCTTTTTATTATGATGAGATTGGTATGGTTCAATTATGTATGGAACAAAAAATGGCCGCCGCGACCTCGGCGGCACACCTCCATCCGATGGTCCAAATTTTCGATGACGCAGAGGCATAAGTGAGGTTCTATGCCGTTAATGTGCCGAATTATCGCATCCTTTAGCTCTTGAATTGTTACTGGCTTATCGACGTACACCTTTTCTTTCAAATAACTCCAAAGAATGAAATCCAACGGTGTCAAATCACATGATCTTGGCGGCCAATTGGCATCGCCACCACGTGAGATAACACGTCCATTGAATTTGTCGCGCAGAAAAGAGCCATTGTTTCGTTAGCTGTGTGGCAAGTGGCACCATCCTGTTGAAATCACATATCGTCCACATCCATATCTTCCAAATCGGGCCATAAAAAGTTCGTTATCATCTTACGATAGCGAACACCATTCACAGAAACTGCCTGACCGGCCTCATTTTGGAAAAAATACGGCCCAATGATGCCGCCAGCCCATAAACCGCACCAAACAGTCACTCTTTGCGGGTGCATTGGTTTTTCGACAATCACTCTTGGATTATCATTCGCCCAAATGCGGCAATTCTGCTTATTGACGAATCCACTGAGGCGAAAATGTGCCTCATCGATGAAGATGATATTTTTCGAAAATTGATCATCCACTGTTGCCATTTCTTGCCCCCATTCTGACCATTGACGATTGTGTATCTTTCCATGGTTCAAATTGAGTTAGTTTGAAATTGAGAAATGCCAAATGAAATGCAGAATAAACTTGATGTTTAGGTGTGGTTCACATTCAACATCGGCCCTTAAAATTTAACCACCCTTTACATGGAAAAAATTTAATTCTGTTCATTTTATTGCATTTAAAAAAAAAAACTTGTATTTGTCCCACCCTGTATATTTGATTTCGCTTGTGTGCTGCAGGAAGCACAGCTATTTAAAACAAAACTGATTTCTCTTTGTTATCGTAGACTCCTTTCTGAAGGCACCCTTTTAGGAATTCCTCTTAGAGATTTTTTTTTGGAGACTCACTTTCGTCCTTCTTCCCTTCAAACTCTATTTTGATAGAAAAGATATTTAGATATCTTTTTTATGTAAAAACCGGTAAAGAAACCCGTTTTTTTTTGTTTTTGTTTTTTGCAGACTACATTTGCCGCTTGGAGTTGTCTTTGTAGACTCTTTCGGAGATTGCCGCCTTTTGGAGACTTCTTTTTTGATACTAATTTTTAGAGTAATTTGTTCTTGGATACCCCGTTTGGGAGACGGAGTATCCAAGAAATCCGATAATGAAATGTGGTAGATATTTTTAACTGAATTGCTTTTGAAGACTACCTCTCAGTAAACCGCTATTGATTTTTCAATCAATTGCTTTTGGAGACTACTTTTAGGGAATTTTGTTTAGAAAGTCCATTTCGGAATTTTTCTATTGCAGACCTCCTTTCAAAGACTTCTTTCGGAAAGTTCCACAGTCTTTCTTGCGTGGCCTTAATAAAGTAGACTTCTTTGTTTTGACTTTGTTTAAGGGAATTCCTTCTACGGACTGCTAATTAAAAACTTTCAGTCATTTTATTTCGGAGATTTTCTAGCAGACTATTGCCTTTTTTTTTTTGTTTATTCATCTTTTTCAGACTCTATATTGTAAACTATTTAACCCTAAGAACAAGGAATTACATAATACGTTGAGTGCCATTTCAATGTTTTCAATTCAACTAGAATTACACTGTAAAACAAATTCAGGTTAGCAAAAGTTAGGTCGATTCTGAGAGTGAGGGGTCAAAATAGAGGCTAAATTAGAAGACCCGTATCGCGGCGTTTGTTTATGTTAGTTCGAATTTTTTTTAATCGACTTTCGAACTTTGCAGTCAAATGCCGATTTTCAGCATATTGTTTATATGGTTTTTTGTCTATAACTCGTCGACTTTGTCCATTGCGAGCTTTTTCGCTTGCAACATTTTCAGTGAACATTTTTGTTGCGGCCTTTTACTTGGACTTTTGTTACACCAAATTACATTGCGACCTTTTTGTTGAGACTTTTATTCAGACTCTATTTTGTTAACTTTTTAACCATAGGAACGAGGAATAATATAATACGTTGAGTGACATTTCAATGTTTTCAATTCAACTAAAATTATTTTATTAAAATTAATTTCATTGCGACTTTTTCCATTGCCACATTTTTTGGTTGCGACTTTTTCAGTTAACATTTTTCTTGCGGCGTTTTACTTACGAACCAAATTACATTGCAACGCATTATTGAGACTTTGCTGCGGATAATTGCATTGCGACCTTTTTGTCGAGACTTTTATTGCGACATCTTTGGATGGCGTCATCATAATATATTGCGATAATCTGATTAGGATTATTTTGCGACACTCTTTTGTTGCGACATATTAAATTGCGACATATTTAATTGCGACATATTCAATTGCGACATACTCAATTGCGACATATTCAATTGCGACATATTCAATTGGGACATAATTAAGTGCGATATATTGAATTGCGACATAAAGTAGTGCTAACTATTTAATTGTAACATTTTTATTTGGCACTTTTGGTGCGAATATTGCAATGCTACAACTTCATGCGAGTTATAATTGCGACTTTTAATTGGGACTTTTGTTGCATTTGTTGCAAATTGCGTTGCAAAATGTTGTTAAAACTTTTGGTGTGACAAATAACATTACGATTATTAATTAGATATTTTCTTGTGACATTTTTACTGGGATGGAATATAAGTCCCAGTCTATTTGTGACATATTGCATTGCAACAATTTTACTAGGATTTTGTTGCGAGAAATTGCATTGTAATATTTTGTATTGTGACATTTTTATTGGATCTTTTGTTGAGAATTGTTACCTTGCAACTTTTTCATGCAACTTTTTAGTGGGACTTTTTGAAAAAATTGCATTGTAACATTTTTTTGAGACTGAAACCAAATGACTGCGAGATTTTGATTTGAAATTAAATTTTTCCAGTGCGACGTGTTTATCGCGACCATTTTCATTGCGATAATTTTCGTTGTGACCTTTTTCATTGCGACTATTTTTATTGAGATCGTTTTCTTTGCGACATTTTGCATTGCAATTTTTATTGCGACCAAAATCATTGCGATCGTTTTCTTTGCAGCATTTTTCATTGCGATTTTTACTGGGACCATTTTCATTGCGACCATTTTTATTGCGATCGGTTTCTTTGCAGCATTTTTCATTGAGATTTTTATTGCGACCATTTTTGTTGCGATCGTTTTCTTTGCAGCATTTTTCATTGCGATTTTTAGTGCGGTAGTTACTTAGTTCTGAGAACACATTTCATAACTATTATTAACTTTGGGTCTGATTTAATTTACTTTTTATTGAAAAAAAAGACTGGGCGTCCTTCTAGGAGCTCATTAATTTTATAAGAGCATTCACCTTATAGATCAATGGCACAAAATTTTTTTTTGATTACTATTCAAAGCTTAAAACATAATTCTAACCAACTTTTCAACTTAACTGAGGCGTGTTCTGAACAAAGACCATTCACATGACCTCAAAGAATTATTCTTTCAGACTTTTTAATATTTCATTACGTACAATTGTTTGACCGCGGTAACTACAAAAATTGATCACATTGCAAAATATATTAAAAGAATTCTTAAGAAAACCACACCTTCCACCAAAAAATGACAGTTCTAAGATTAATGTTTGATAAACGCCTACAAAAATGAAATGACTAAATATGGTTGATTGAATATAAAAATGGAAAAATGGACAAAAATAGCTTCAAGCTTATTTTGAAACAATAATATTTGACTTTGCAATAGTATGCGAAAGCAATGAGTTTAAAGACTTTTTGGCTATAATTTAAGCCAACTTTTTTTTTTAGTACATTTTATTTTTAATTTTTGTAAAACACTTAAAATTTTGGTAGTTAATCAGTGTTGTGCCAACATTTCAATGGAATGCAATAAACTTCCATCGATCTTCGCAGCTTAATCAGCTGCAAACAAGCCATGTCGAGGTCTCTAACATTCGTTGCACTTTTTTTGAATAAATGATGAGGCAAAAAATTTAAGACAATTTTTCATTTCTCGTAACTACTGCAATAGAAAGTGGTAATCATTGTTATTGTTGTTGTAGGTGTTGTTGTTGTCGTTGTTGTTGCTGTTGCTGTTGTTGCACCTTATTATAATCAGTTGTTTCTCAATTGATTACAAAAAATATCTAAATTTTAATTTTTTTCTTCTACTTTTTTTTTGGGCTAAAGGTGTGAGCTGCCGGGGCTCATGCGCTTTTAACAATGTAATTATATTATTTTCGATATTTTTTTTTTCAAATACATTTCGAAGTATTTTTTTTTATTTAGAAAAAAAAAGAAAAAAACACAGTGGTTGGGAAAAAGTTTCTAATTGCTGCAGCTGTCAAAAATCAAATTTATAATTTTTATTACATTACACAAAAAAAAAGTATGTGTTGTTGTTGCTACACTTGCAACAGCAATAGCACAAACATGACTTGGTGCAAAATTAAGCAGAAAGAAATGATATGAAATCGCTCATAAATTGTATTTCTTCATGGATTTCGTCGAAGACGGCTGGATTCAGTTTTCACGAACGAAAAATTTCACTTTTAAAATTTGAAAAACTGTCAGTTATTGTTAGTTGTTGTTCGATGATCATGATGATGATGATGATGATGGTGATTATGTTGTTAGCTTGTTTATAACAATTTTGGTTACGCCCATTTGGAATGCTGCAATATATTAAGTTAATTTCTTTGAATGGGTTTGTAATGTCTTTGGTAACCATTGCATGCATGGCACCACACCTCATAAAAGCATCAAAAATTTTCCTACAGCTGAGGGGGAATACTTCTTGATTAACATGTTGTATCTTGCCATGTGAACCCTACAAAGGTTCACAAAAGTTTTAATCATGATCAGCTATGGGCAGGGAGCGCTCAGGGAGCGTTGAGAGCAAGAATTAAGAGCAAAGGCTTATGTAGCATCACAAAACGCAACAACAAATCAAAGACAAAAAACAAACACAGAAACATCACAGAAGCTTTAAATATAGGGGTGCTCATACCCGATCATGATGTACTTTGTTCAACTCTTAGAACACAAATAATGTGAAAAAAAAGTTATATCCATGTCATTGAGCTGGAAAAGTGAAATCGAGTAAAAACTTATTTGCACTGAAATAAGCACCAATACAATGAATATTTGCCCTGCCATTTTTAGAATTAAAATTTGATCGTTTGCATTCTGTCGCAACAAAAAGCTCCAATAGAAAAGTTACAATGCAATATGTCTTAAATGTGTGTCAATAAAAAGGGCCATAATGCAATATGTCTTCAAAAAGGTCCCAATAAAAAGATTGCAATGCAAAATGTTTCAACAAAGTTCTAAAAAAAGCATCTAATCAAAATGTCGCAACAAAAGATCGAATAAAATGGTCGCAGGACAATATGTCAATATTATTGTCATATTGACATATTGTCCTGCGACCATTTTATTCGATTTTAATAATATGTCGCATTAAAAAGTAGCCAGGTTTCGCAAAATGTCGCAACAAAAGATCGAATAAAATGGTCGCACTCAATAAATGACAATATGACAATATGTCACATTAAAAAGTAGAAAGGTTTCGTAAAATGTCACAACAAAAGTCCAATTTAGTCTTAATTGGGCTTAATTAAGTCCAATTTGTCTCAAAAGTAATATTCATAAAATTGTCGCAAAAAAATTCTTGAAGTAATGTAGTCATGAGAGTCACAATTAAAATTACGAAATATTAATTCTTGCATAAAAGGTCAGATACAATTGTGACACGACAATATGTCGCAGTATAAAGTCAGCAGTGAAAATAAAGTAGCGACATATTGCAACAAAAGTCCAAGTAAAAATGTTATGGAATATATAGTAATATAATTGTCGCAGGGCAATATGTCTCAACAAAAAGTTGAGCGGAAGGCCTTTGTTGCTAAAGCTCTATTAAATTTTTTTTTTTTTTAAATTTGTAATATTTTTACTCAGAAAAAATTTAATAAAAGAAAAAGTCGCAAGGTTATATGTTGCAACAAAAGCCCCAGCAAAATATGTTCTAAAAAGTATCAACAAAAATGTATCGCACTATTCAAATTCCAATTTAAAAAGCTCCAGTCGTAATGCAATATGTCTCACCGAGTTCCAAACAAAAGTCAATGCAATTTGTCGCAGAAAAAGTCCCTATAAAACTGTCGCAGTTCAATAAGTCGTTAATTAAGAGTTGCAAGGTAATATGTAGCAACAAAAGTACCAACAAAAAAGTGGCAGTGCAATATGTCGCAAATAAATAAGTCGCAACAAATGCGTATCCCAATAAAAAAGTCGCAATGCAATTTGTTGCCATAAAAAATTGCAAGGCAATATGTTGCAACGAAAGTTACATTAAAAATGTGTCATTAAAAGTCTAAATTAAAAGATCGGAAAAGAATTTGGCGGGGAAAAAGCCCTATTAAAATGTTAGCCCCATTGGAATATGTTGCAACAAAAGTTTCCATTAAAAATGTTTCAAAAAAAGTCTTGATTAAAAGATCGCAATGAGATTTTCCGGGGAAAAAGACCAATTAAAATGATTCAATGCAATGTTTTGCGACAAAAGCCGCAAATAAAAGTCACACGAAGAAGTCAAACAAACACGAATTGGCCATTTCAGCCCTTGAAAGAACTTTGACCGAGCTTCTTATGATAGAATTGTGTTGTGCATGTTATTAGCCGTTGTTACACAAAATGATCGAGAACGGGACCGGCTAGTTTTATGTCGACTCCGATCGGCTAATGCGCATGTTCTCAAAAAGTTTTACATGGCACTATTTACTCGCTGAGGTTTGCCATTGTCTGCAGAGAGATGACGGCCGATTAGAAAATTGAAAGAAGTTGAAAAAAATTTTATGTCGTTTCAGCTGGGGTATGACCCTGGGCGCGCCTTGGCATCGAGTGGCCCACACACTGTTTAAAGCACTCGGCCACGACCGCCACAGTTAAAATTAGTCAATGAACTCAATGAAATTATTCAATTGCGACAGAAGTGCCAATAAAAGTTGCATGAAAAAGTCGCCAGGTTATATATCGCAACAAAAGTAAGTACACTAAGGGAAATAATGCACATTAAAATTATCCACGCCTGAGTATCAATTTTATTTAAATATTTACGTAGATAAATCAAATATTTTCCCTACAACACGTTTTTTTTCCGTATTTGAATTTTATTTATACCACACACGTACACACATATTCCATACAAGCAAGCAGCAACAGCATCGCACACGTACACACATATTCCGACAAGCAGCAACAGCATCGCACTCTGTTCTCTTGCAGTTGCAACCTTAGTTCTTACAATTCTCATTTCGTTTTTGTTGCAAGAGTTGTATAAGAGGGATATTTGGCCGTACGTATTAGCGATTGCCTGCTGAAATAATGCAATTATGTGGGGTGGAGTGACAACTCGACATTTTCCCACGAATGTGTCGTACCGATTGTCACTTGCCTGCATATTTTGCTTTATTAGTTTGCTTTATTATTGCAATTAGCATGGTTACTTTATTTTCTTTTTTCGTTCTTTAGTTTTATACTATTTTTGACATATGGTGTCATAATATTGCACCGAATGTCAAAAATAATATACTATTAAGGAACGAAAAATGAAAATAAAGTAACCATGCTAATGGCATTAATGGACGCAGCTTGTGAGAAATATTTGAATATATTGTTTTTTAATTTCAATATTTTTTATATAAATTTCCTTTAGATGTGATAGTTTTATTTTCAAATAGTAAATTTTTAAAAGATATTTAAAAAATTCGTGCATAATTTTAATATATTTTTTATTATTTCTGTTTAAATATTTTAATATTTTATTAAATTAAAAAGTTTTTAAATGAATTTTAAATATTTACGTAGTCGATTTATGCAAATGCGTTATTGGTGCAAAAATTACTCGCTTTTTGGATAAATTAAAAAAGTTTTTGGATAAATTTAATATTTTTTTCCCTTAGTGTAGAGAGGCAAATGATAAACATATGTTACAATACAGTATCTGCAATGTTTCGTAACGAAGTCCCTATAAAGTGGTCCCAATGCAATATGTCGCCATGAAAAGTCCCAACAAAATTTTCGCAAGAAAAGTCTCAATAAGAAGAACGCAATGTAGTTTGTCACAACATAAGTTCCAAAAAAATGTTGCAATACAATTTTTTGCAGTAAAATACCTACTAAAAGTCGCAATGAAAGTCGCATGAAGTAGTTGCAAGGTTATATGTTACAAAAAAATTGCCAATAGCAAAATGTCGCAGTGAAAGACATCGGAATAAAATTGCATCAAAGTTCCAATAAAATTTCCGCAATGAAATATGTCGTTATATAATGACCCATTAAAAATGTCGCAAGAAAAAGTCTAATAAATGGTCCAATAAAATGTCGCAATGCACTTTGTTGCAAAAAAACGCAATATAAAACGCAATAAAAAATCGCAATTAAAAAATCAGAAAATAAAGTTATAGGAAAAAAAGTCGCAATGATATGAAGCAGGCTATACATATCTATATCTGGATTGACGTATTAAATATGGTTCATTCGGAGATATAGCCTGTAGCTTTTGAAATGTGGGCGTGTTTGCATATTCTGGGCAGGACGGTGTGGCACGAACGAAATAAGATGCTCTGTGAATATTGATGATAAGCTCATGACATTTGGTCAAAATGTAAGCATAATTGGTCAATGGGGAAAAGAGAAAAAGGAGAGTGGTATAAAAAACAAATACAAAATTCATTAAACATTAATGCAAGGATAATGCAATTTAATACAGTGATAGACACAGGGTCTACAAATATCTTAGTTTAAAATGGGACCTCGATTGGATAGCTTAGAAAAGGTTTTTGGAAAAGGTAAAAAATTGTTTAAAAAAATTGGTAAAAGATATTTAAAAATATTTTCGCCAACGAATGAAGTTGTAAAGATTGGTCTTAGGTCAAGCTATAGTAATATTTTTCAACTTTATATAAAGAAAAGAGCTATAATTTTCTTCAAGAGTCCTTTCGACTTTCTACCCATTTAATGTTTTAATATTTTTCCATTTCGACAAAATTACACATGCATGTAATTTCCCAATTTTCTTTTCCAATCAGCTGCACTTTTTCTCTTATAAAATTTATTAGTTCACTTATGTGGGGTATCAATAAATTTGCATTTTTGTTTTTTTTTTGTCCCAGTCCAAGTTCGAGTCAATTGAAAATAAATTTAAGGGCTGACTAAGCTGCATTTTTTTTTAAACAGTTCAATTTACTGCCCATTCACTTTGCTGCTTCACACTCGACAGAGTTCAAATTTTAACAAATTCAAATTCGAATAAATACGATCAAATCACAAAAACAAAAACAACAACAAAGAAAAGACTAAACTCAGGTATGCAAATGCAGCGGCTAAGAAATATAGAAATGTTGCCTGCACTTTGAAATTGGCGCACAAATCAGCGTTTGAGTGCGCGAGTCGTACGGGGGTGACCCTAGTCGCAGAGTTTTTGTTTTTTTTTGCCCTGTTGCCCCTGCAGCTGTTGACTGTTGTTTGGTGCAATAGACACAATAGAATTAAACACGCTTCAATGACCACTCGTTGGTTCCGTTCACTCACGGACTTACTTAATCCGTTGGTATCGCGCGCTTCCCCCTCGAGCGACGCAACCAAATGGTTTCAATATACGACGCCTAGCCGTGCGGCGGCAGATCAAGTGCAGACAAGTGTGGCCCGTGCCGCAAAACACAAAAATTATACCCTACCTCCATTCCTTCTCCATCGCCTGTGTCCCTACCAACAGTGGGTGCTGTCGCAGTGCCACCCAACAGTGGAAGGAACTCATAAATCGCTCAAGCTTTGCACCCGCATAATAGCGGCAATTGTTGTCGTTGCTGTGTCTTTGCTGCTGTTGTTGTGGGAATGATACTTTTTCCACAGCAGACAATTCTCCATCAACTGCAGCTGAGCGTAAGCATGCTGCAACCACCTTCACTTTGTCGCTGCTGCAGGCGTTTCACTGCATTTCTCCCAATTTTCAAACTGCGGAGTAGTTGGAGTTCATGTCGTTGTTGCTGTGGTATGGGTCCTGCTATCAGCAACGCATGCGCGCATTCAACTTCGGCACGCGTTACATCCTAGTTGCCCAAAATTGGCAAACAGCGCAAAGAAACATAATTTTTTACGCTTGACTACTTCGTGCAGGAAGCTGAAGAGAAAGACACTTTGCTTTGTCTTACTACTACTTGTGTTTTTTTTTTCTTTTTTTTTGACGTGTTGCATTCTTTTTATCTAATCTCGCTCGCAGAAATACTTAAGCGTTGGCTTGCCTGCTGGTGGCTCCCACAACTGCTAGTAAAACTGCCGCTGGTCAAATAATGCGGCGCGCATGCGTTGAAACAATTTCTTTAAATGATTTCCTTATTTGCGCAAAGTAATGAAGATAACAACAATTGTTGCTGCAACAACAACAACAATCAGGCAGCTAACCATTGCAACAAAAAACCAAACACCAACCGCATTTGAATAAACAACAATAGTTGTAGCAACACCAACAACAACAACAACAAAAACAACAACAACAACAAAAACAACAACAACTGTCGTAGCATGCACAAAAATTATCACGATTTTTTAATGAATGCATTCAAGAAATATTAACGAATGTTTATGTCTTACTTTAAGCAGTTTAAACCATGAGTTTTACCCTCTTATCTAAAAAAAGCTGCTGGTAGAATCAACCATTGAGTTTTGGTGAATTTATAGGTTGGCTTATTTTAAAGCTTTTGAAAATACATTTTTTCAATTCTCTTAAATATACGTAATGATTACAATTGCATTACTTGTGAATTTTTACAAGTAAAAGGAATTTTCTAGTAAGTACATTTCTAATTTCATAATCAAGTAATGGTTTAAAGCCAAGTTCTATTGCTTTACACATTTTATTTGAAATTAATTCCATTTTTGCCCTGTAGTAAAAATTTTGTAGTAAGCTATTCGGGTCACACTAAGCTTTTGTACAACGGGGGAGGGCCGGAGAGGGTTAATACGTATGATCGACCCCCCATTACTTTTGCCAAAGGAACATTTTTCCCTTGGGGCCCTATCTCCTCCGACCCCTCAGAAGGCTCCCATACAAATTTTATGATTTTGGGTATTTATTCCCTACACCTGAACAGGGGGGCTTTAAGGGAGGGCCGGAGAGGGTTAATACGCAAACTAACTTTGCAAAATGAACATTTGTCCTTTCGGGACCTTCCCCTCCGACCATTCCTTAGAGTGGCTCCCATACAAAATTTAATGATTTTTGTATTCCTTACGCCTGAAGAGATTTTTGAAGGGATTTTGAATTGAAGGGAGACCGGAGAAGGCTAATATTTATGAAACATTTTTCGCTTGGAGACCTATCCCCTCTGACCCCTCAGAAGGCTCACATACAAATTTTATGATTTTGGGTATTTATTCCCTACACCTGAACAGGGGGGGGGTGGCTTTAATGGAGGGCCGGAGAGGGTTTATATGTATGACCGACCCCCATTACTTTTACAAAAGGAGCATTTTTCCCTTGGGACCTATTCCCTCCGACCACTCCTTATGGGGACTCCCATACAAATTTTATGATTTTTATATATTTGTTCCCTACCTACAAAAAAAAAAACTGTACAAATGATTTTTATTTTTGAGCGTAAAAAATAAAAATTGAGAAAAAACTTTTATTTCTGAGCGGAAAAATAAAAATTAAGAAATAATTTTTATTCTTGAGCAGTGTTGCCAGAAAATTTTTGAGGGTATAGCTAAAAATGCTGCAAAATAGCTAAAAAGAGCTAAAAAAATAAGCTAGTTTTTAAAACAACTTAGTTACTATATTTTATTCATTCAGTTTAATTTTTTTTTTTAAATTTTGTGTACATAAATAAAAACAACAAGGAATATATTTTCATATGCTAAGGTACATTTTGATCAGTAAAATACACTTTTTTTAAAACGGTTATGTGTTAATTAAAACAAAAATTAATTACAAGAAAAAGGCCAAAAAGTCTAGTTTTTAATAAATACATATATGTATGTATTAATATTTACATGCAGGCACAGTTTTGTAGGGTATACAATCAGTTCAGATCTGAAATACCATAGTATCATTACTATTATTATCTGAACTATCAGAATCGTCATCTTTGTAAATATCTTCCCGTTCTATAAATTTTACGAGATCGTCATTTATAATGTAATCGTGGCAACATTTGTTTATTTTTTAAGACATATCTTACCCCTTCATTCTGTATCACGAAATAGGCTTACTAATGATAAGCAATATGTAGGTTTATATATAGAAGAAAGTAGTGCTGATCGTTTCTTTTTTGTAGTTCATGTCTTGTTTCGTGATACGAATGATGGGCTTAACATACTGTGGAATTTGACATTAACAATTTAATTGAATTTCCTTGTTTTGTTTTTATAAGACTCATTATTGAAAACGTTCTCTTTTTCAGCGTTGCGTAACGGTAAAAGTAAAAAATAAAAAACGAATTTAGTAAGATCAGAAAAAGAGTTTTCGTTAAAGCACCCTTCCATTCTCTTACTTCTATCCAAAAATCAATAGAAGACGATACTTTAATCCATGGATAAGTGTGAAGTTTTCTCCATTGGATTTCATCGTATGTATAAGTTAGAGATGTCACAAAATTACGAAAATATTGCGTTTTTTAAGCAAAAAAAAGTAGTGGCTAAAAATAGCTAAGCTCGAAAAATAAGAAGCTAAAAAAGTAGCTAGGAGCTAAAACACAATTTTTGGAGCTAAATTAGAAAAAAATAAGCTAAAAATCTAGCTACAAAATAGCTAAAATGGCAACACTGTTCTTGAGGGAAAAAAATAAAAATTGTTTCTCAATTTATTTATTAATTACAAAATAATAAAAATCAAAAAATAACTCTTATTCTTGAACTGAATACTAAAAATCAAAAAAATTTCTGAGCGAAAAAATAAAAATCATCAATATATACGACTTGAAGTTGTAGTTGATGGTAGAGAAGTTTGTGGATGAGATTGCCTTATACCTTGAATTGACTGATGTGATGATTGACATAACACTTGCCTCTGATTCAAATTCACATGTTTCTTTGGCTTTCCACCATGTTTAGAACATTCTACACGTGTTTCACTTGGTTGCCCTTTCCTTCCCACTAATCTATCAACACATTTCGAACCAAGGCAGACTTGACTGAATAGGCATTCCACCTGAAATCCTTGGTTAAAGCTAAAACAAAAAAAAAAAAAAATATACAGTAGTTTCGACTATATCGTAACACAAGGCGTAGAATTATTCAATTTGCTTTTGATGATATCTTTTTAAAAAATATTTAGCAAAATATTTATTCCATGCACCTGAGCATATGACCTTTAAAAGAGTGCCGGAGAGGGTTAAAATGTATGACCGACCCCCATTACTTTTGCAAAAGGAACATTTTTGCCTTTGACACCTATTCCCTCTGACCACTCCTTGGGGGGCTCCCATACAAATTTTATGGTTTTTGTATATTTATTCTATACACCTGAGCATATGTATGACCGACCCCCATCAGGCCCGTGCGCACGGGGGGTTTGGGGGTTGAAACCCCCCCAGGAGGGTTTCGAACTATACTTTTGAAATCCACAGAACTATCTGATTATGAAAAATTTCCATGAAGCAAAGTTATATTTATTATGATATAGTATAACATGGTGAGACCGTAAATTTTTGATAAAAATATTAACAGCCCTATCGAAGCTCTTGACATCTGCAATACAACTGCTTTTCCAAATGTTCACCAAATCCTGCTGGTAATGGCTGCGCTACCAGTAACGACATCATCGAACGAACGCTCTTTTTCAACATTACGCCGGTTAAAAAATTACTTGCGTTCTACTATGAGCGAAAATCGGCTGAACGGATTGGCTGCACTTAATATTCATCGGGACGTTAAAGTTCGCGTAGATGCAGTATTGGACGATTGTTTTTCTGCACCCCGACGCATTAATTTATTGAGAGAATAGTTTCGTATAAAGTATTTGTATTTACTCGAAGTACTAAAAAATTATCTGAAAATGTACATATTTATGTATGTAACTGAAATCTTATAGTTTTATATCCAATATAAAATATTTTCTGTGCATCCATTTTTTGATAGTTTTCTTTGTACTAAGAATTCCTTATTTTTTAGTCAAAACCCCCCCCAGGGCCAAATCCTGCGCACGGGCCTGACCCCCATTATTTTTCCAAAAGGAACATTTTTGCCTTTGACACCTATTCCCTCCGACCACTCCTTAGGGGGGCTCCCATACAAATTTTATGGTTTTTGGATATTTATTCAATACACCTGAGCATATGACCTTTAAAAGAGTGCCGGAAAGAGTTAATATGTATGACCGACCCCCATTACTTTTACAAAAGAAACATTTTTGCCTTGGACATCTATTCCCTCCAACCTCTCCTTAGTGGGGCTCCTATACAAATTTTATGGTTTTGTCGATAAAACCGGAAACTGTAAATAAATAGGTTGCAAACTTAAGCAAACAAAAACATCAAATGTTGGCTTTATATTTCATGTTATTGTGTAAAATTTATATAAGTTAGAGAGTTCAAACATGAATTTTTCTTCCAGTGAGGATCAAGCAGACCAATAAGTGCTAATATCAACATTGTACGATCAGTACTTTAGGCACACCAAAGGCTCAAATTGTGTTATAAATACCGGCACCTGATCACTATCAACTACCCTACTAACCTCCGAGAATGACGTATTCTACGTCAAAAATTTGTCAGAGGAAAATAAAGAGCGCGGATTAATAAAGGGTTTACATGAAACTGGTACAAAAATTGCCGATATCGCTTTTAGCGTAAATCGACATAGAAATACGATTTCAAATTTCCTCAAAAACCCTGATAGTTATTGTGAAATTAGACCCTGTAGTAGACCAACTAGTATCGATGAACGGTGCAAGCGGTAAATTCGTCGATTAGCAGTCAAAAAAAAAAAAATGTTGCATGGAGATCAAAGGTCAATTAGAACTCAGCTTATCACGAAGAAGATTCCATCAAGTCTTAGCCGAAAATAAAATGATTAAAAGCTAATTTTAAATAATAAAAAAACAAATATTGAAATTATATACTTTTTTATACTTTTATATACTAATTTATAAAAATTAGTAAATATATTTTTATTAATTTTAAAATACAAAAAATTGTAAAGTGTAAATAAGAGATTGATAAAAACCGTTAAAAGATAATTTTTGAAATATTAAAAAAATAAATCAGTAAAACTTAAGAAACTTAAGAAAAAACCTAAAAAACAAATTACTTAAAAGAAAAAAAAGAAAAGATGGATAAGAACATAACTAAAGCAATTAAAGGAAACAAGAAATAAGAAAAATTAAAAAAAAATCACACAAAAAAATTAAAAAAAATCATACAAAAAATTAACCAAACATTTTTTTACATAGTATCCAAAAATTTATAAAAATATTAATTAAAAAAATAATTTATAAAAATATTAATTAAAAAAATTTTTAAAAATATTAACTACAAAATTATTTATAAAAATATTAATTCAAAAATATTTATTAAAATATTGGTTAAAATTTTTTGATTATTTATAAATATATTAATACCTTTATAAATTTTTTAATATTTTATTTTTTTTTTTACAAAAAACAATTTATAAAGTGCTTTTTATTATTTTTTTAATATTTAAAGCTCAAAAATATTTATAAATTTTTTTTTGATTTTTTAAAATTAAAAAAAGGAAAAATAAAAAAATCCAAAAAAAAACTAGGTGATATTTCTTAAAGCAGTTTTGTAAATAAAAAAGTTATTTCATATTTTTAGCATTAAATAACAAAAAAAAAAAATTAGTATTAGAAATAGTTCATATAAAATATTATTTCAGACATTTATAAAAAAAATAGTCAGATCTGGCAACTCTATTAATGAATGGAGTAACCCCAGAACAATGCTTGCAAATTGTGCGGATTTATTTCGAAAATCGTGGTTCAGTTCGGGAATGTCTTATTCACATTAATCTGTTCAGTGATGAGCCTCATTTTTGGTTCCATGGTCGTGTCAATAAGGAAATCAAGTTCCTTCCACTTCGCTACTGCAAAAAATCCGCAAAATATTCTCGAGGCACAGTTATAACTACAAAAACAAAAAAAAAAAATCGCGGTTTGGTGCACTATTGTCCCTTAGTTCTTTCAAAACGAGACCGGCTAAGGAGTTGCGACTGTCGATTATTTTGTGCCCCAAATTGAATGAAGTCTTTATTGAAGACATGGTTTATCAACAGGACGATGTCACATGTCTTCCTAATAAAGCCAATTTTTAGTTTGAAATGATGTTATCTCGGTATTTTATTTCAATTCAAAGTTAACATCTCTAATTTCAACACCCTATATTTAAAAGCAATTTGCCTAGACTTCTACAAAGAAGCCATTTATGACTCAAAAGAGTTACGTCAAGTTTCTCATTCAAAACGGAAGTCGAAGCGCAGTCTCAAATCTTAACCCTAAATCGATAAATAGTTCTTGTAACATATTTTTTGTTCGCTTTTTTTTTTTAAAGGAAATGTTGACTAAAACTAACAAACAAATTTTTATTTGTAAATTTTCACATAACAAAAAAATAATAAAAAAATAATTTTGCGCCGACAAAGATACATAATTTCGATACATATGTACGTTTTAGCCTATTAATCGCGTTCAACCAATACAAATACAAAAACAAAAAAGCCATAACATTTTATATTGCTTTACATTTTCGCTTTTATTGCTCTTATAATGTGTGTTTATCTAAAAAAAAAAAAACAGTAGCTATCCGTGAGATAGAAACTTTTAGAGTTATGAAGCCGTTAAATCGTCGAAATCTTAAAATAATTCTATCATAAAAATGTTAATAAAAATCAATCATTCGATCAAGTTTAAAAAGTTTTCGCCGATTTTGTGCCTTAACTTTCACTTCAGTATCAACGAATGACAGCTCACTAACAATTTAGCTAAGTCCTAAACCATTCAGTTCAAAAAGAGTTTTAGTCTAAGCAAGTTGAAGAAATGTTCTTGTATGATATGTGCTTCTATCTCTGATTACAATTTCCTTGCCTAAATTATGAAAAATTTACTAATTCTCACATTATTCAATGTTTTTCTACTTATTAACGCATTGCCATCAGTTATAATTATGCGCCCATTTTTCCACGTTCCATGTTCATTTGCAAATAGAAAAAATTCTACAATAGAATTCGATTTAGAGTTAGAATTTATGAACTTTTACTTTTGCAAAAACTAGTTCAGCATTCGAGGTGGGTTGCCTGCGAGCTTTATGTGCTCTGCTGCTGCTCCTGCTTCTGCTGGTTGCATGTCGTTGCTGTCCGACATGCTGCTAAATGGCCTAAAATCGCATTAAATGCGGCTAAACAGCAGCCACCATAAACTACGCGCATGAATACATTGCTGCGCATGCGTCCTGCTTTGTTGCTGCTGGCCAAGCATGACCTCAACTTCTGCTTTTTCTTCTGAGATCCAGCAGCACTCATCCGCTTTCTATTCTTTTGCTGCTGCTGCTTCTACTGCTGTGTTTGAAAAGGAAAACTCTGAAAATTTGTTATAAATTTTATTTTCTTTCTATTCGCTTCTGCTTCTTACTCATCTACGCTGTTCGATAGAACTTGAAAGTTGCCAATTTTTTAGTGGAGCAACTTTTGCTCACACATCGCATCAGCATGAGCGAAATGCTTTTTTTACTTCTTCTATTATGAGTTGTTTATTCTTTTTTTTTATTGTATTATTTACTTGCGTGTTTTTTTTTGTCTCTTTTGTTTGTACTGTATATGATTTAAAATATTGTTGGTCGCAGATCAGTGAACGTTCGCTTGATGGCGGAAAGTTAGAAAAAGTGTTCCTTTTATGCTGGATAAACACAGAAGAATTCTTCTGCGTGTCTTAAATTATTCACAGTTAGTGAATAAAGATTTGAACAAACTGCACTTGAAAAACTTATCTGATAAGGTTAAAGAAAAAACGAGCTAAAGAAAATTATCCATAATATATAGTTAAATATAAAATTACACAAAAAAAAAACAAAAATCGATTTTTACAATTGTTTTTTATATTAAAACGGATTAAAAATTATTTAAAATCTTCTAAAAACATAAACAAGAACTAAAATATACAAATTTATAAAAAAAATTGTAAATTTATACAAACAATAAAAAAATAAACTGTAATTTAAGATAACATCAGTACACAGATTATTTTAAATAATACATTTTTAACCTAACCTAGAAACACGAAAATAAAAAAAAATGTAAAAAAATTAAAAAAAAAATAACAAAATTAAAAAATTAAAAGTAAAATGTAAACAAATTAACGAAATTAAAAAACAAAATAAAAATAAAATTTGTATAAAATAAAATCATAATAAAACAATTTATATTTAAGAAAAACAAAAAAAATTATAGATATGAAATGTAACTGAAATAAAATTAATATTAAGAAAAAATACAATATGAAGTATCAAAAAATTTAAATAAAATAATATGCAAAATTAAAATAATAAAAATATTAAGTATTGAAAATATTAGAATATAATTTATAAAAAATTGACAATTAAAAAATAAAAAACTACAAAACAAAAAACACAAAAATTAAAAACACAAATTAACAAATGAAAAAATTAAATGGATATAAATATAATTAAAAATCCTGAAAAACAAATTTTAATATATTATATAAAAATGTAGAACAATGTTTAACAACAAGAATACAGAAAACAAGAAATAAAAACGAAAAATTAAATTAAAAACAATTTTATTAAATAAATTATGAACAAAAGTAAGAAAATAAATATAAATATAACAACCAAAATGAAAAGAAAATAAAAAACCAACAAAAAATAAATGAATAAAAAATAAAAAAAGTGTATAAAAAAATAATAAATTAAAGAAATAAAAAATTACAGACAATAAAAAGTAGAAGTTCGAAAATGAAAAAAATAAAAAAACAAATGTAAAAGCAAAAAAAAAGGCCAAAAATAAAACACAAAATTCAAAACATGTATCAAAAACATCAATATTAAAAAAAATTAAAAGGCTCCGAAATTAAATAAAATAAAAATTAAGACAAAAAGACAAACAAATAAATAACGTTAAAAAATTAACTAGAACAAAAAATTAAATAATTACAGAAAAATCACAGAAAAATTAAATTAAAAAAAATAAAAAAAATAAAAAAATAAAAAACAAAAAAACAAAAAAATAAAAAAAAATAAAAAAATAAAAAAGAGAAAGAAATAAAAAAAGAAAAAGAAATTAAAAAATAAAAAAATAAAAATATATAAAAGACATTAAAGAAAAAAAAAATTAAAAGATTTATAAAAAAAGTAAATACGAAAAATAAGTACATAACAGAAAGTGTAACAGAAAATTGAAAATTAATTTAAAAAATTTAAAAAAAATTTATGAAAACAAAAAATATTAAAAAAAGGAAAACAAGAATAAGTCAAATTGATTGAAAAATAAAACATTGAAGAAAACTATAAAAAATTTTTAAAAATAATAAATGAAAAAAAGCTAAAAAATATAGCTAATGAAAAATAAATGAAAAATTAAAGAAATAAATAAAACATAAAAACCAAAATTAGTTAAAAATAACATAGAAAAAAAAAAATCAAGTGAAACAAATAAATTCTAAATAAAAAAAATAACTAAATAAAAAATAAGTGTACAAATAAACATAAAAAAATTAAAAATTTAAAAATATAACAAATATAACAAGAAAAATAAACAATAAATGAAAAAAACAATTGAAAAAAATTAAAGAGTTTCAAAAATTAATGAATAATAAATAAAATAAAAGAAGTAAATGAGAAATTAAAAAAAATAATTAAAAATAAAAAAATTTGAATAAAATCTAAAAGGAATAAAAATATATATTTGATGTTGGTCTTCTAGTAGAATATGTTGTGCCTTTTTAAAAATATTTATTATAAAACTTTAATAAGAAATAACAAAAAATTGTTAACAAACATTAAGAAATATAAAAATTAAACAGTAAAAAAAAATAAGAAATTTAAAAAAGCATTGAAAAATAAAAAAGTAAAAGTTAAACAAAATAAACACAACTAATAGATAAAACACGTAAAAGAATTTTTAATAAAAAATTAAAAAAACAAAAAAATAAAATAAGTAAATAAATTTGAACAGTTTAATTCTGAGTTTAAAAACTAAATTAAAAAATAAAAATTAAAAAATAAAAATTAAAAATTAAACAATAAAAATTAAAAATGAAAAAATATGTGAAAACAAACAATAAATGAACGAAAATGTAAAAAAAAATAAAAGCAATGAAAACAATAAAAACAATAAGAACAAAAAAACAATAAAGCAATAAAAACAATAAAAACAATAAAAAGGGCAATTTCAGCCCTTGAAAGGACTTTGACTTAGCTTCTTATGATCAATTGTGTTGTGCGTGTTATTAAGTTTGTACAAACAATTGACCGAGAAACCGGACCTACAGGCTTAACGCCGACTCCGAACGGCGATTAACGGAATGTTCTTTTTCTCAAGAAACTTTACATGGCATTTTGATCACTCTCTGAGGTTTTCCATTTTCTGCAGAGGCGTGGCGGCCGTACAGAAAAATTATTTAATTCAAATAATTTTCTGTCGCTTTTCTGGGGTTCGAACCCGGGTCTCCAGGTTCGTTGACATAGAGGCCACGCACTTTACGTCACGGACGCCACCAATAAAAAAACAAAAACATTAAAAACAATAAAAACAATAAAACAACAAAAACAATAAAAACAATAAAACAACAAAAACAATAAAAACAAAAACAATAAAAATAATAAATATAATAAAACAATAAAAACAATAAAACTAATAAAAAACTAAAAACAATAAAAAAATAAAAAAAAAAATTTTAAAAAAATATAAAAAATTTTAAAAAAATATAAAAAAAAATTAACACGTAAATAAAAAGTCAAAAATAAAAGAAAGAATTATTAATAAAAATAAAAATTAAAACCAAAAAATATTGAAAAAACAATGAAACATTAAAAAAAAAATAAAAAATTTCTTTTAAAATATTAAAAGATAAAATAAAAAATTATTGCAAAAATCAAAACCAAAAAAAAAAATAATTTTTAAAAAGTTTAAAAAATTAGGAAATTTAAATACTTTAGAATAAAAATAAAGAAAGAGACCAAAAATAAACGATAATAATAAATAAAAAAATATATAAAAGAATTATAAACAAAAAATAAAAACACAAAATGGAAGAAATTAAAAATCAAGAAATAAAATATATAAATAAATAAGTGAAAAACAAAAAATAAAATTAAAGAAAAATAATACAAAATAAGTTTAACATGCTAAGTATAACACAATAATTAAAACAAAAAAATAAAACATAAGTTAAAAAAAATATATAATACAAAAGTTAAAAAAGTTATTTAATGAAATAAAATTTAAAAATAACATACAAAAATTATATAAAAATAAGATAAAAAAATAATATCAAAAAAATTAAAATATAAAAAATTATAAAAAATAAAATATTAAAATATATAAAATAAAAATACTAAAATTTAAAAATTATTAAAATAGAAGATAATAAAAATAAAAACTAAAATAGAAGATAATAAAAATAAAAACTAAAATAGAAACTGATAAACTAATATAAAATTTTGTTCCATATTGGTTTTCATAGAGCCGCAGAGGATATATAGGACTATTGAACATTGAGAGCTTAGGTACTAGTTTCGCGAAAGCCTGTAGTTTTAATTTTAAATAATTTAAAAAATTTATTTCAGTAAATAAAGGGAAACATTGATAAACCCTCGTATTGAAAAAAATTTAGCTTCTAAAATTGACCTTAATCCTCTCTATTAGAGCTGTGACTCAAAGTTTATACTTGTAGATAATATTTGAGTTTGTCGTCTCATGATTTTGATCGTAGGCTAAGTTAAGGTAGCATTTGTAGTAAATGTATCCAACTGACAAAAAACAAAAAAAAAATTTAACATTTTGTTCAATAGGAAGAAATCTTTGTCAGAGATAATTATTATTATTAAATTTTATTAAAATAATTTTAAATTAATTTTTTTTTTTCATTATTTTATTTTATTGTTTATTATTTTATTTTATTGTTTATTATTTTATTTTATTGTTTATTATTTTATTTTACTTTATTGTTTATTATTTTATTTTATTTTTTATTATTTTAATTATTGTTTATTATTTTATATTAATTATTATTTATATTTTTATTTTATTGTAATATATTTTTCTGATTAATTTATTTTTGTAAAAAATGTTAAAAATTTAACTAAGCCTTAAAAAAGTGTTCTCCAATATTTTAGAAAAATTTGTATTCAAATGGATTAATTTGCATCCAAACGGCCACACTGAGGCTAGGAAACCATTCTCTCCCCTCATCGTAACACACAACTGCTTAGTTTCCTGGACATAACTAGTGTTCCCTAGTTTTATTTTTTTGCTTATATTTGCACGTATATAAAAAATCGATCGAGTGTGACTTTTTCTTAGTGAACGATCGATACAATCGGTCTTTGGAATTTTCTCTATAGAAGCGAAAAAAAAAAATAAGAAAATATGCCTGTGAGTGCGCGTCGTTGCTTCGTTGAGCGTTTGCTCACCATTATGCGCAGATTCGCCAGCCACTGTTGCAGCTGATCGTGGAAGATTTTGCTTCTACTGCTGCCGATGATGCTGATCGTGATCTTTATTTGTGCTTTTGTAGCTGCGTCGTCAGTGAAGTCGCCACTAAAGTCTCTGTTCTAATGAACTTAACATGAACTTTGAATTCGTTTTTCAAGTCAACAACAAATGTTGTTCGTGAAGATTTCTAGTGAAATGGAGCTGCTTGCTTTTGCTGATGATCCATACAGCAGATGAAGCATTAGAGCGTGCGTTACTTTGGCTTATAAAATATATATATTTTATTTTTGTCTGCACTATTTGTGTTTTTTGCAAAAAGAGAGAGCATTAAAAACAAGGTTAAGATACAGTTAGGAAAACTGAAAACTTTTGATTGCTAAAAAATTTGAACAGCGCAGCGCTATTTTATTTTATTTATTTTCAATAGAGCTGATATTAATAATTTTTTCTTTTTCTTTACTTGCAGGTAAGTGCTAAGATATTCCTTGGTTTTTGATCGATGAGTTCTTGGAACGCAATTTTTATAAGAGTAAGTTTTTATGCATGCAAAAAAGACATTATGTGGTCTTAATTAAATTTTTCGATATATTCAATAAACACAAATGACAAAAATTAGACTTTTTTGACGAATTTCATTTCTAACCCCCAATGCTTAACATCCATACTTTTCCTTCATTCGTTGTCAATCTCCAACTTAAAAAATATTCGTTAAATAACTTCTACAGATTTTAATAGCTCTCAACATACTTCGCTCCCTTTTTTTTTTTTTTTTTTTTTTGTAACTTTTGTTTTCCTGAATCTACAACCTGGACACATTCTCAAATTTGCATATTGAACCAGTCAGTCATAAGTCAAAGTTATTATTTTTCTTGTCTTTTTTTATTTGTGGTCGGTCTTCTACCCATTATCGACTTCATCTTCTTCGTACTTCATATTTGGACATTAATACTTACAGACATATTGACTGATTTTTGTGTGGCTTTCTTTTTATTGTGTACCTTTTGCTTTTATGTTTAACTCTTTTTAAAGCTTTTGAAAAAGAACGAAACGAAAAACCTTCTATCATAAAGTCTCATAAAATTTGGTTCGAAGAGATTTGATAAAACCAAAAAAATTATGTTAATGGGAAAAATTTACATAATTGCTAGTAATTTGTTATAATTTGGGATGAGCAGCAACATCAACAACAACATCAGCAGCAGCATCAGCATCAGTATAAGCAGCAGAAAAAGTAACTTGTTGATCAATTTGATTTGATTGATCGCAACATGTTGTAAATATATTACTTTAAAAAATGAAGCGATATTAGTTACTTAAGTTTTGCGGCATTTTTCATGCTGTTTCGGTTTTTTTTTATAATTTATTTTTTTCAAAATTCAATTTAAATGATGTAATGCTTTAATTATAAAACTTTTAATTAAAATATATTTATATTTTTATTTCTTTTTTCTTCCTTACTTAAATTGAATTTGACTTGCGACATTTTTGTGAAGTGTAGAGAAATATGATATTTTTTAAGGTTGAAGTTTAATTTATGACCTTACTTACTTTTTTGTTTCTAAATTTATTTAATCTTTCTTAAGTAGATAATCCAACCTTACCTAGTTACACCGAAACAAATGAAAAATAGTAAGCAACTACGGGCGGTCATCTTAAGTCAATGAGAAGATTGTAATATTTCACAAGAGTAGATTTAGTAAGACACAGTTATGAAAACCTGTCCAAGTATAAAATCATTAACTATCTGATTTTTCACAGCAATAAATTTCATTTATTGATATTTAGTAATTTACTCGTATCTGTTTTATAAACAGTGTAGCTTAGTGCAAGATGTGAAGAACATTGAAACGATTTCGCCCCGAACATTCGATCGAACTTTGATGAAAATGACGG